>JBBMOL010001198.1:0-45941 GCA_037954665.1 Laguncularia racemosa
TTTTTGGCTAAAAGTTCTTGCTTGAAAGTTTAGAAATCTACAGATTATTCATGGTATTTTACTCATTTTGGAAGATTGTGTTAGTTATCTACTTGTTTGATAACAAATATTCCCATCTCGAAGATAAATTGATACGCTTAATTCTAGAGACGAATCAAGCAATTCTAAATCTAAGCCGATAATCAACAATAATCGAATCCAACAATCGAATTAACAAACAATAACGAAAGATAAACCCTAACCCTTACCGGATATGACGCACCAGCAAGAGAGTAGTCCTAGTACGGATTTGTTGGTATGACGCAACAACAATCCAATATTGTCACTCGCCACAATCCAACGAATTGATAAAGTAAAATGAAGATCAAACTTCAATTTGTAATTTCATCAAAAGTTCAAAAGTCCCAAATCCTTACATTACAACATATTATATAGCAAAAGGAAACAAAATGCAAAAAGCCACAAAAATCACCGGTTCGCCTACATAAGCCATCGCTTTGGAATGAAAGCCGCCAGCTTAGGAGGCAAGGCTGCTAGCCTTAAATAGTACATCGCCGACCTAGATGGCCGGCTTAGGTGCCAAAGCGCCAACCTTGATGGTCGGCCTATCGCTACGTTGCCGGCCTTGAATGGCCGGTCTAAAGGTAAGCCGTCAGCCTTATATGGCCAGCCTAAAGGTGTCTACCTTCGGCTCTTGTGATTTGATTCTCACATCTAACAAAGCTGTAATGGCCATGATTTGATTCCCATCATCTCCCTCGAACCTATGGAAGATTTGTCCTCAAATCTGATGGTTCCTCTATTTTAGATGCGCATTTTCGAGAATCCCTTGAACTGAAAATTTTGGTCTGCAAATGTTTATGTCCTAAAGTCGTGGCTATCTTGAAAACTTTTGAATTTCCCGTAACCGATTCACTCTATTCAGGTCATCCCCCAGTCCCTTCCTCTTCACAATAAGGAGTTTCTGTCAGTGGCTTTATTGATCTACTCTTGAGCTTTCATTCTCCTCAGTTGGTGACATAGAACTTAAAACCCATTTACCATCCTTCTGAAATAAATAGGTGTTTCTACGCCCATCATGCAGCACTCTCCTGTCAAATAACCAAGGCCTACCTAGTAATATATGAGATGTGCACATAGAGAGAACATCACAATCAACTACATCATGGTACTTTTTTCCTATGCTAATTGGAACCTTAGCCCTCTAAGTGACATGCAAACTGTCTCATTCACTCAACTAGTGTAACTCATAAGGCCTATAATAAGGTATAGTGACTAGTTGCAGTTTATTCAATAATGCAACAATTATAACATTGGTGCAACTACCACCATCAATAAGAAGAGTACAAAGATTACCTTAGACCCTACAAAGAATATGGAACAGGTTTTCTCTTTGCACATCCTCAATATCTAGCAATGTAGTCATTACCCTGCACAACATGTTAATAGCCAGATATTGATCATTGCCTTTATCCTCATGTACCTCAGCATCAAGATTCTCATAATATTGCTTTAGCACTGCTATAAATCTATTGGCTTAAGTACCTCTTCCTTGCCACCCTTACTTTCCATCTCCAAACAGTCATCACCCTTTTGTTGGGACACTGAGCAGTCCATGTGTCCAAAGCCCATGCATTTGAAGCATTAGGTTTGACGAATATTCCCACCTGATGACCTTGTACTATTTGTCTTATGTCTGCCCCAGCAACTACTTTCCCGTTTCCAGAAATTTCCTTCTCCCTTCCAATATCAGCAACAACTGCATTTGCTTCCACAATCTTATCAATTCCTCCTTTTTCAACCTACTGACTATCTAACCCATATAGCTAAGTAGTGGATCCATAACTGTTACTCGATGCTCTGTACGGATTTAAGAGCGCCTCTGCCTCTCAACTTTTAAAGCCAACTGGATGGCCTCATTAAGTGTGTCATACCACTACAACTCCACTATATAGGGAATTTTATATTTCAACCCTGAAACAAATCGTACCCCAGTCTAGTCAGGATGTTCAATGGTTCCACAACGAATCATGAGCACCTCAAATTCTTAGAATAGATGTTTAGTTTTCCACTCCACAAAAAATTCCGCAATAGCTAATCAATTCTAGTGATGATGGATTTGGGCAGTAAAAGGACCAAGCTCCAATAGACCTACATGGAAAATAGGACTAATTTAACTAACTGGAGTCTACCTGCATAGAAGAGGTATTTGGACATCCACGAATTAATGCGTGCCATAATTCTCTCCAAAAGGCCATCACAATCCTCCTTCTTAAGCTTCGTAGATAGGAGTGGTACACCCAAGTAACGCATTAGAAGCTTACATTCCTAGAATTGGGTGGCCTAGATGATTCCTTCTTTAATTATGGCTGGGACTTGGGAGAAGAAGATGCTGCTCTTATTATTGTTAGCTACCAAGCCCGATAGAGAGTGGAAGTGCTGGAGTGTATTTTTAATCGATGAAGCCAATTCCACATTTCCTTTTGCAAAAAATGAAAAGATTATCTGCAAAACAAAGGTGAGTTAGCCTTTCCTTCTTGCATCTCCAATGTAGGGAAAATTGGGGTTTCGTGGACATCCTCCTTAGCATAGTAGATAGGGCTTCCATGCCTATCAGAAATAGATAAGGGGAGATAGGGTCCCTTTGTCTTAGGCATCTTTTGCTAGCAAAGTAACCAATCAATTCTCCATTTATGTTGATGGAGAATTTAGGGGTGGATATGCATTGAGCAATGAGATTACAAATGTGATGGGAAAATACATTGCTTTGAGGGATTCTAAAATAAAATCCCATTGTATTGTATTATATGCTTTCTGCAGATCCACTTTTAGGTACATTGTGTGCTCCCATTCACTTATGGTATCCAACCATTAATTCTTGAGCAATAAATATGTTGTCAGTGATTCTTTAGCCAAGAATGAATGCTGCCCGTTCTCTTCCTATCAAGGATGGTAAAGCCTGGTTTAGGCATGCTGTAATGACTTTGGAGATGGCCTTATAAAGAACACTTCAACACGCAATACGGTGAAAATCCGCTAACTTTGAGGGGTTGGCCACTTTTGGAACAAAGGAGATGATAGTAGCATTTCTCTCCTTGAGCAAGTGGCTTGTTGTCAAGAATTCTTTAACTACTGCAATTAGATCCATCTGACCTTGAGGCTTTCTCATTAGCTTGCGGAAAAAAAAATCCCTATCTTATAACTTCATTGGTAAAGGGTGTCCTCAGTTCAACCTTTTGTTGCTCACTGAGTCTTCAGGTCACTGAGTTGCTGATTTCCTCCGAACTAAGGGGGCTGTTTGGGCTATCATATAGCTGTTGGAAGTGGGAGATTGCTAATGTTTTATTCTTTTTTTTTTTCCAGCAGTGATACTGTTGAGCAAACTTGATCGTTACTTCACAAAAAGAATTTAAACAAAAAATCGATGTCTTCTAATGCAACAAGAAGTAAAACATGATGGTTTTTTCAGTTGCACTATCCACAAGAATCACACGAAATAAGGTTTGTTCAAGAAATTGCAGCCCAACTGATAAATCAAGGGAAACAATCGCACGACAAACCTTCAAAATTCAGAGAAAAATAAAAAAGATACAGAGAAGCTTGAAATTGAAAAAGGAATTTGAATATTCACTTAAATGAGTTCATTACTCCACATGATAAGTATAACTCAACAGAAGTCACACTTGAATTTCATCAAGCAAACAAGTATAACATACGATAGCATAAAATATCCTCCTAAAACCGGAAATTCGGAAGTAAGGCTTGCACTACGTAAATAACCTATCAATTGCACCTGCAGAATGACAAAGAGCTACAGACAATTCAATTGAACTGTAACGACGGAACCACGATTCGATGCAATTGCATCGCTGAGGCAAAAAAGTTACTCAAGTTCAACAAGCTATACCTTTTTAGCACATTTTGATATCCTTCTACCACATTTAATAATTAGAAGAAGTTGGAAAGGGAGAAGGTGACTTAAACTTAGAATTTTTTAGAAGGGTAATGCGAACTTCAAGCTACGGTAAAAGTCCATTTCTTGGCAGAATCATGTAAAAATCGATGCAACTCACAAGCTTAATTCAATCAAACGAACCGACTGCCCGATAACCTGTATCAAATAAAAACCAATTGGAAAGTTAAAAGATGTGATTCGTACCTTTGTTCAAGAGTTTTGATATCTATAGCCATGATGATTAAATTTGTCTTCTTTGTCTTGAGGTATCAACGAGATCGACTTTAACACGGAACTGGAATTTCAAAGGCTGCTGTGTTTACCTTGAGTTGTAACAAATGGCCTTCTCTGTTTATGTAGGATTTCTGTGACTAAAAGGGGGCGGGTCATGCGGATGACCCCTTTATCCAGTAAAAAATACACAATAGGCTATAAAATTTTAGCAGAATATAAAGCGGGCCGGACTGGCCTATGTTGATCCAATGCTAGCCTTCTAACTTTAAAAAAGTAAATCGATCCATTAGGTCAATTCATTTAATAAAAAAATATAAATTAGACCACAAAAATTTAGCTCACTTGTAAAGCGAGCTTAAAGTAAGCAAGTTCGTATTGACTTACGAGCTTATGTGAATTAGAGCAAATCAACTCGTTTTTTTAATCCTATATGATATTACAATAGGTCACTAAACGATATTGAGTCTTCGATTTAAACTATCGAATGACTTGATTTTTAATTTTCTAATTCTCATTTTATCTCAATCAAATCTTTTAAGTCATTAAATGGTGACTTATCTAATAATTTTCCACTAGGCATAGGACTACCCACATATGACATTGTGTTTAATAAATATTAGATAATTATCAATAATATTTAAATGTATGCTATTGCTAGTAATTTTTCTTCCCTTAGAAATGGTTTTTATTGTGTTAGAATAAGGCTTGTTTGATTTTTTTTTTATTTTATTTGTACCTTATTTATATATAATATTATCTAATATAAAATTTAATGTTGGGAAACTATTTTATTTTTATAGTTATAATGAAAATGGTAATATATAAATAAGGTACAAATAAAATAAAAAAAAAATAAGAAAATGGTAATTGATATAAAGTACACATACTTTTGAGAAAAAATCTTTAAAAATATATATTTTATGTATAAGAAAATAAGATATTAGTTGGTTTTTTCATAAAAATGAATAAACTAATTGGTAAATAAGTTCAATTTTTTTAAATATGTTAAGTATTTAATTTTATAAAAAAGGCATATATATTTATTTTGTTATTTTCATCTTTTATAGTATCTTAAATTCTTGATAAACACATATATTTAAACAAATATCAAACAAACACAAGTGAAAGAAAATACCATTAATCAAACAAGCAACCACTTAATCTATGTAGCATATTAATATTATTAAAAGTTTTTGTTATCATTTGTTTAACTCCTACAACCTTTAGCAACTTCCTTTACTTCCGAAATTGATCCCATAGGCCATCCAAGACCAACACTAAATTTTCATAGGTTTTTTTTTTTTTTTACTTTTTGCCAACACATTTTTTACAGGTTTAAAAATGAAAATTAAATGGAAGAATATAGGGAATTGAGTAAGCAGTGTTGCAATCTTTAAAACAAACTTTTAAAATATAATTAGTGTAAAAGTAGTTTAGCAAATAAAGGTGTACTGTATTGTATACCATTTAGAGGAAATAGCTATTCTATATAAAATTATTATTACAGTGTTTAATTCACCTAACAGTCATTACCAATGAATTATCATTACTTAAAATATTGAATAGCAATTCATATTCTCCACTCATAAATTGCTACTCAACCACATATTTATTATTTTTGTTATAAATACACTAACATTCCTACCACATGCATATACAAAATTTAAACGTTACCTCACCCAATCCTTATTGATCTTACCTCTAAGATCGATCTAGTGGAGGGAAGGTTATGTGTCAATGTGCCTTGAGATATGTTGCATTTCTTCAATTTTTGTATAGCATAGATGAGAAAGTGTTACTCCATTATATAGAAGCATATCAAAAGAGACTTGGGTAAGATAAATATCACTATTGATTTGACAATAAAGGGGTGACACATCAGTGATTTTAATTGAATAAGGTATAAAAGGATTTGCTTAGGTTATAATTTAGATGACTATAACATAAATGTGTATAACAAATATTATAAATGTACTATTGGAAAAAATTATGAGTAAGGAGATCAACATTTGAAGTTAAGCTCAAATAAAGAATCGAATTTTCAAGCAATTTAAATAGGGGATCAATGTTACGCTAAATAGTTCAAACAGGAGATCCTATAATATTGTTGTTATAGATAGTAATGAATTCTCTCTTTGAACCAATTAGAATATTTATGAGATAGTAACGGAACCTCTAGTTAAATCATTTAGTATAACGTTGATTTTTCATTTTAACCACTTAAAAATTTGATCATCTATTTAAATCACTTAGAAATTCGATCTTTTATTTAAACTTAATCCTAAACGTTAATTCCCTTGCTTATAATTTTTCCATGTACTATTATATTGTACTCACCCTAATATCTACTAATCTAATGTATCCTAATATTGTTCTCCACTACACATAGCAAGCTATTTAACATTAAATGTTAGTCCTCCGATAGCATGCTAATGGTCTATGTTGTGGGATGTATGTGTAATGTCATACAGGGACAATATAAGGAAATTCACTCTATGCCCAAAGATGTAAAGGATAGTAAGCCTTCCATTGCTTGTAAGGTAACATTAGCAAAATGGAAAAAATTCCTATAAAACCATGCCAAACATAAAGACTCCTAATTTCAAGCTTTATAGCTATAAAGTCCTCTAGTAGTGGTGGGATCATCAAATAGATGAGGTTGTATGATTTGTTTATGTTGGTCTCAATCAGCAATTAACAGGGGGTAAATTGATTACTTAAGATTTAAATTTCTTTTTCAAAAATTTTGAAACTACCCCTTTGGATTACTATAAATGGTATTTAACCTAAGTCTATAAAGTCCCCTTACTATTATCTCAAATTTTCACTCACTAATATTTAAAGAGTTTAGTGATTGCATTTGAGGATTATAATATCTTTCCTCTACACTTTCGCAAAGTATCTTTAAATAAATCTAAGAATACCTTTTCTGCATAAAATATTATATTTCTTTTCTTCTTTTCTTCATGTCCCATAAGTCCTTTGGTCTTGTGTAGCTCTGCTTATATAGCTAACCTTCAAAGTTTCAATATAGAAGTAGTTGTTGTAATAATATTTGTCTCCAATTCATGTTTGCTTCATTCCATGAATATCTTTTTTGCCCTTTGAACCTTTCCATTTTATTCTTGAGCTTCATTAGGTAATGATTGTTGCATATAATGTTTGCTTATTAAAAAAAAATTATCTTCAATATTTGCTCATTATTTATTACTCATAATATATCTTATATTTCCTATCTTTCATAATTAATAGCTTTTACGATATTTGTTTTCTCATTTAAATCCTCTTTCCACAATAATTATTGTATTTAAATTTCTCTCCTCAACCTCCTTAAGATGGCCTTTTATTGCTTTTGACTATAGTTTCTAATCGATTTCGATTGTTTCCAACTATAGGTATTGATACTTATTACATGTTCTAGCTTAACTTTTGGTTTCTAATCTCTCGTAATAGGTTCTAACTTGGTTTTTCTTTTCAAAGCTTTTGACTTAAGATTACAATAATAATTTTGTACTTTGAGTTGCACATTGTAGGGGTTTTGGTCCAAGTGTAGGGTTACATATGTGTTTTAATACCAAGAAAAGATTATATGCCTAATAGCTAAGTTTCACTAAGGTACTTAGGTTGATAACAAATATGGGTTTAAAATGGTTTTAGCTGTGGTTTCGTGAGCTAGTCATTAGCTATGGCTCACTAACAAGTACACACAAGTAAGATTCACCACTCGATACGACATACTAGCAACAAAGTCTAGGGTACTCACCACAATCCTTGTTAAAGAGATGGATAAAAGTAAAGGTATTTAAGATTCAAGAACTTGCAAATATGGGGATAAAATGTTTAATGAAAATCAACTAGTTTCTGGCTTACATTATAGGGACTATTTATAGTAAGTCTCTAAGGTTTCATTACCTAAAGTGGAAAATTCTAAATAGTACATTCAAAAAAATCTTCATAAACTATTATAAAAAAGGTAAAAATGTAAACAAACAAAAAGAAATATTCTAATAACACATGTAGATCTCAAGTGTCAGAGACACATGTCAACTAAGTGCTAGTTGTGCTCCTAGTAAAAGAGACAAACTGGGTTTAGAGCAATTTTAAGCTAACATGGTAAAAATCAAAGCAAACTAGTCAATAAGTGATCTACTATTGTTCAAGACTTGTCAAGTGTTACAAGGAGAAGCCAGTCCAAGTTACTTGATTTTTGGGTTAGGGTCACCTCAAATCCCAAGGGTCGACAATGAGAGATTGGTAACGACTTTACAGTTGGTGGAAGTTGATCTTATAAAGGAAAATAACTTTATCCTCAACTAGTTGGTTAGTCAATAGCCTCCATGTTAAGTTTTGAAATCCCTATGTCTTAGCTTAAGTAAGAGGACCAATAATCAGATTCCTATCATAATTGGTCATTAAAGGGCATTTTATAGATAAGGGTTGTCTATATAAGAAGGGATGACTATGCATATAAAATAGTTTAATGAGGGAGCTACTATTTAGAGAAGCACATGTTAGAGGACTAGTAAGACATTTTAAGGGAAAAAAGATGTATGAGCTCACTTCATCCTTTACTACAAGACTAACGATGCATTATATTTTACTAACCTTTTTATGTAGGAGATCATATGGTTACATGAAGTGCCCCCACAATATCATTTTAAACTAGGACTTGAAATTTCTAAGTATCTTTTAGAGGACATCATCAAAGAGATTAGGCACTAAACTAATGTTTAGCATGTCTTGCCACCCCCAAACAAATATCCAAACTGAGGTCGTCAATAAAACTTCAAGCTATAGTTGGTAGGAATCTTATCAATTGGGACTTGTGTTTTCCAAATATCAAATTCACCTAAAATAGGTCGACACATAATTCAATCGATAAGTCTTCATTCGAGATCGTTTATGGTAGCAACTCGACCCCTCCTATCGGCATGATTTCTACCCCAACCTCAAAGAAGGAAAGCTCCAATGTTATTAATCAAGTTTAAGAGATTGGGCAGTTGCACCAAAAAGAGTTCGAGTAACTCATCGAATCTATAACTAGGCAATAAGAGCTCAGAAAATGTTTAAAGCACCACCTATCGGGTTTATGGAGTGTCTTTGCCTTCAACGTAAAGGGACTTGACTTTTTATATGCTAGGGGAGGATCCATGAGAAGGTTCCTATATTTAAGGGTAAATCCTCAATAGCCTTGAGGAGTTTAAAGGGAATCTAACCACTGGACCCCTATTGAGCTAAGGCATAAGGACTTTAAAACCCTAATGCAAAGAAAATCCAAACCCAAATAACCAAGGAAAAGCTATTTTCCCTTTAAATAAGATCGACTTCCACCAACTAAAAAGTTGTTCCACTCTTCATCATTGTCTAATTTAAGGGAGTGCCCATATTTCCCTTAGGGTTTTGAGTGACTTAATCTAAAAACTCAACAGCTCGAGCGACTTGCCCTTTGCAACACTCAACAAGTCCTGAGCAATAGTAGACCACTTCCCAACCAATTACCTAGGTTTTTTACCAATCGCTTAGCAATCTCCAAATTAATTTCCTCTTTTTTTAGCAACATAACTAGTACCCAATCAACACGTGTCTCTAACACTTCACATCCATATGCTTTCCCCATAATATTCCTTTTTGTTTGTTTACATTTTTACTCTTTTTATAATAGTTTGAGAAGAACATTTTGAGTGTACCATTTAGGATTTTCCATTTAGGTTATGTAACCTTAGAGACTTACTATGAATAGTCCCCCCCACAATGTAAGCTAAAAAGCAATTGATTTTCAAACATTTGCCACCATATTTGTGAGTGCTTGAGCTCTCAAATACCTTCCCCTCTTATTGTCCCTTCAACAAAGGCTGGGGTGAGTACCTCAAACTTTATTGCTTGTGCCTCATATTAGGTGGTGAATCCCATTCATGTGTGCTTATTGGTGAGTCCCTATCTAGTGAGCAAGTCATGAAACCCTAGCTAAAACCAATCCAAACCCATATTCATTATCAACCTATGATACCTTAGTCAACATTTGCTCCTAAGGGATATCACTTTTGATATTGCTTCCTTTTTGTTATGCAAGACTTCTTATCATTTTCATTGGTTAAAAAAAAACTTATTTAACTCAAAGTTTCTTTTCCCTTTTTCAATGCCTTACTCTTATTTTCAATTTTCCTTGGATTTTGAAAGAGTGTCCAATTTTTTTTGCATTTTTGTATACATATCATTGGGTTCCAAATCACAACTATTAGAATCAAAAGATACCATAGAATTAGTCATAAAACACAATTTAGCTTTATCTTAATCTACATTAAAAATCCTTTTCTTCATTTTTTTTCACTCAATCTAAATTGCTCCTAGCAACCAAAGACTTAAGTTTTTTCTTTTTAAAACTTTTTAAGCTTTATGACAAGCATAAGACACTCATATTTGATGTGTCCCAGCTTTTTGCACTCGTAATACATGGCCATACTTCTTTTCTTTGTAATTTTTACCTACAACCTTTTACTTCTATTAGTGATATAATTTTTGTATTAAATGATCTTTTTACCTCACCTCTTGATAATCTTTTTAAATATTGAGTTAATGAATTAAGATCCTCCTCCTTGTCACTAGTGATTTATCATCTAATTCCTCTTTGATTTTCTGCTTGAAAGTAGATGCTTTTTCTTTTTTCATTACCTTCAACTCAAAGCATGTCCATCTTATGGCCATTTAATTGCTCTTTAGTGAATAAGTGTAAGCTTATTCATGTTGAACCCTTCTATAGCTGTTTTCTTAGGAGTCCATACTTTTGGTAGTATCCTCAACAAATTTTCACATCTACATCCAATTAACTTCTTGCCTAAGAGATGTTAATTCATTAGGGTTATAGTAGTAAAGTGACTAAATGCATCTTTAAATTCTTCATCAGTTGAACTCAAAAGAGTTCATTTGTTGAACAAGGAATTAATCTCCCTCTCCATAATAGTATATGTCCCTTCATGAGTTTCTCAAAGTGTGTCTTAGTTTCCTTTGTTATAAATTTCATGAAGAGATTATATAAAATTCGAGAGGAACAATAGTAGAAAGTAAGGATTCTTTGTATTGAAATTGTTTAACTTATCTGTCAATGAACTTGTGATAAAATCTTTGGGTTTTAAGTTGCCATTTCAACAATTTCCTATGCTTAATAGTTTATACCTTGATAAATGTTTCCATCCTAATTTCCAATAAGAAAATTTATTACCATCAAAATATTGGGGCTTAGCAATTTTAAACTTTTAAATTATTTGCCATTGATCTTTAAACTTGAAAATTATCAAGCTAGGCGTTGATACCAATATTAGTTCTAATTAGCAATCAATAGGTGAATGAATTGATTGCTTAAGATTTTAAATTCCTTTTCAAAAATTTCATAAACTACCCCTTTGATTATTGTTGGTGATTTTATTTATATGTTACAGTAGAAATTAAAATAAATAAATTACTTATAAATAAATAGAATAAAATATTAAAATATCGAGCAGGTATTTATAGAGGTTCCTCCTTGTAAGTTTCTTCTCTTTTTTTACCCTATGGCAAGATTAAATCATTATACTGGCATTTTCCCACAAAAAAAGGAAAAAAGATGAGGTGTAAAAGCTATAACACAAGCTATCATTCCCAACTCTACCTTGCATCCATTTTCCCTTGCTATAAGAAAAAAATGCAAAAGCACAAAACTCCACTCAACTCTTAAATAATCCCCCTCTAAGTTTAAAGATTTTATACCTTTTTGGGGATTATAATATCTTTCTTCTACATTTTTTCCATAATTTTAAAACAATACTAAAAATATTTTTTTTATTAAATATTATATTTCTTTTCTTCATGTCCCATAGTCCTTCAATCTTTGTAGCTCTAATTATATAGCCACCCTCCAAAGTTTCAATATGAAGGAGCCTTTAAATGAATTTGTTTTCTTTCTATTTGTTTCATTCCATAATATCTTTTTTTTTGTTAAACCCTTTCCCCTTTTTCTTTAAGAGCTTCATTGGTAATAGTTGTTGCATATGATGTTCACTTCTTAAATATATATATATTAATATCTTCAATATTTTCTCCTTTTTTTTTGCTTATAATTATCTTCTATTTCCTTCCTTCCAAAATTAAAACCCTTTCTAATATTTGTTTTCCCTTTCAACTACTCTTTCCAAAAAATTGTTATATTTAAATTTCTTCCTCAACCTCCATAAGAAAACCCTTTTTATTGTTCCTTGCAGTTTCTGCCCAAAATTTTTTACTAGTTCTAACTTACACCCAATGCTTAAATTGTAGGTACCAATACTTACTGGGTTACAACTCAACTTCTAGTTTCCAACTATTTCCAATAGTTTTCACCTTGCTATTTTTCTTTTCAAAGCTTCCAACTTGAGGTTTTTGTTTTTTGGGATAAAAAAAAAAATTTCATTACAATTTGAGGAGGATGTAAAACCCACAAAGGGCAAGTTTCAAGCACATTATCAAAGAAAAAAGTACAAAAAATGTGTTAGCAAGATAGACCCGTCTAAAACTTAAAAAAAAAGTGCATAAGTGACAATTTAGTTAGCAAGAGAATCAAGTGGGAATTGCATTTTCCTAGCACACTTTGTTTGGTTTTTCCCATCATATACAATATATAGCCAATGCTAAGGTGCTCTCCAAGTTTTACAATCATAATACATGAGCCCATTGTTTAAGCACAAAGGGTGGGAGCTTTTGTAGACCAAAAAGATCTTTCTTTCATGTAGGTGGAATGCACCTAATAAGCCTACAAGCCTTTTGGACCACTCTTACATGAGTGCCGAGCATGTTTGATTTTGGCAACTTTGTTCCACAATATGAGGTTAAAGATGCCTAAGCCACCATTTTTCTTAGATTTGCAAACTATGCCCCATTCACTTTCACCTTAGTTTGATATTTTAGGCTTACCAATCCAAAGAAAATTCCTCAATAACTACTTAACTCTCACTAACATAACTTTGGGAAGAATAAAAATTGAGCTCCAAAACACTTGCATAGAGCAAATAATAGATTTAACAAGTCCCAATCTCCTTATGTATGAAAGAAACTTAGATGTCTAGGAGTTGATGTGAGTTAGGATCCTTTTTTGTAAAACGCCACAATCCTCCCATTTTAATTTTGTTAAGAGGAGCGAGATGCCTAAGTATCACATGGATAAAATCCCTCGTGAAATTAAGTGCTTTATAGGATAGCATCTTTGGTACTTTGTGGCCCATTGCAAAAAAGATGTTGCTCTTGTTTGAATTTACAAAGAGACTAGATAGGAAGTGAAAAGATTGCAAAGTTTCCTTTATCAAGGATATGAACTCCACATTTCCTTTAGAAAAGATTAGAAGGTCATCTAAAAAGCAAAGATATGTTAGTTTGCTTAAAATTACATCTCCAATGCAAGGAGAAAGAAGGGTTGGTGACAAGTCTCCTCAAGGAGCAAGAGAGTATTACCATGCTAAAAACAAAAGGGTAAGGGGAGATAGGGTCCCTTTGTTGAAGTCCTCTTTTGTTCGGGCTGACTAGGTCCAGTTGGGTCATTCCACTAGCACAACTATTGGCTAATGAAGGTGCAAAAGTGGGGAGGAAAGTTCATGGCATGGAAGACTTGAAGAATAAAGTCCAATGGATGGTATCATAGGCTTTCTGCAAATCAACTTTCATAGCACATCAGTGAGCACCTCTATAGATACAATAACCAGTCATGAGCTCTTAGGTAATGAATATGTTATCCATAGTTCTATGAACTGGAACAAAAGTTGCTTGTTCCCCACCTACAAGAGAGAATAGAACACACTTCAATCAAGCTACAAGCACCTTTGAGATAGCTTTATATAAAAACATTACAACAAGCTATTGGATGATATTCACTAAGCTGTAAGGTTTAGCTACTTTAGACATTAGCGAGATGGCAGTGGTATTAATTTCTTTAAGAACCCAACAAAAAAAAACTACCGCAATGCCTTTGTTAGATGTCTTCCAATAATCTCCCATGCCCCTTTGTAGAAAATAGTTTATGTATCCATGATGGGGTCGAATCCAACAAAAATAAAAACCTACTCCTAGACAATTATATGATTTGCATATAGTGGTGAGTAGGGTCGAATCCACAGGGATTGGTTAAATATATTTCTATTCAAAGAAATAAAAGAGGAAAAGAAAAATGGGGGGTTTTGTTTGTGAATCAAATAATGTTGAAACAAGCTAATAAAATCGAATATTGATAAAAAAGCTTAGCTAAAGGAATCAAGATAGTTTAATTCTAGGAATTGATCATCGATGCAAATGTTTTCTATTATTATTTCTAGATAAACTGGTTATGGTTATTAACAAGCTCTAACAACCTATCTTTCCGTACTTCCTCGATAATCAAGAGAACTCTTTGATTATTTCTCTTATCGATTAGACAACCCTAGACAAGCGCTTAGGTTTTAAATCTACCAATAGCATTAAAAACTAAGAGCACCAATTCATGTCAGTAGATTATAAGATAACCTATTTAAACATGATCATACACCTACATAACATGAATTCGATCATCTATTTTATAACCAAACATGTTATTGTGTCACTGAGACTAGAACAATCAAACAATTACGGATTTGACGTACTAGTTGATAATATTATTAACTTGCTAATTGAGTAGAAGAGCTCTAATTCATACCAATCAACAAAGATAATAATGACAAAAACGATCATAAGATATATGAATATCCAAAAACAAAGAATAAATAAATACAAGTCAATTAGACCTCACAATTCGTGGAGAATTAAATATCTATGACCCTTTGGCTAGAAAAAATAGCTTAGCTACACATGTTCATCAGCAAAATGGAAATAAAGAGTAAAAACATAACAAAGCCTCTATTCTCCAGCTGCCTGCTCTGCCTCCTTCTTTCCTTCTTGTCTCCAAGATGATCCAAGATCCAAGATTCCCCTAACCCTCTAGGGTTAGTTCTATTTATATTGTTAAAGGAGTGACAAGTGATCTTTTGCTAGCAAGATACGAAAAAATCTTTCCTTTTTTCAAGTAGATTTCGAGAAGTGAATATTCGTCCACCTGGCACGCCCTACAACACGGCCGTGGAGCAAGTCGTGCCTTCCTCTATGTGTAATTCATGTATCATCTTCCGTGTCCAGTGTGTACCACGGCTCCACCCACGGCTAGATTTCCAACCGTGCCTTCCTCTGTGCATAATCTACAATTTTTTCATCTGTGTCTAGTGTGTGCCACGGCTTCAACCACGGCTAGATCCTAGACCGTGTCTTCCTCATCAATGTTCCACAATTTCTTCTCTTGGCACGTCTAGCTTCCACCACGGCTTCCACCACGGCCGTGTCACAAACTGTGTCTCTCTCTTCCTCATGCAGTGTGTAGCATGGTTTACACCATGGCCATATCTCAAACCGTGCCTCCTTCTAGATAGATACATGTCCATGTGCTTTCCTCCGATGGTGTAAATCCTTGTCTTGATCCAAGTTGTAGATGAATTCTCTAATTTACTTGAATTAGCACCCTTGACTCCATTTAACTTGATTTATCACCATAATAGAATTAAGTACCATTTCCTTATGATTTCTATAAAATCTATAATAAATTAACACACTCATACTAAAAGGGATTGAGTATAAAATGACTCTATCAATCCATCAAGTCCAGGAGCTTTCTCATTAGCTTGTGAAAAGAAAAGCTTATTTTATTTCTTTATTAGTGAATGGGGCATTAATCTCATCCACTTGCTGTTGATTAAGTTTCTAAGTAACTGGATTCTCAAAATCAACATGGCTATGTGGTTGGTTAATACTCCCCATAACATTGTTGGAAGTAGAAAATAGCTTCACTGTGTATTTCAACATCACTTTTATCCTCATAAACCATCATCTCTAAAGAATCTATGTACAAAACTCTTATTGCGGAAAGCTTCTTATAGCTTTGTGGAAGTAGGGAGTATTTTTATCTTCAACCATTTAACCCTTGATTTCTACTTAGAAAAGCACTCCTCAACACCCTCTTAATAATTTTATACTTTTAGCCAAAACACTAAATAAACTTTAATATAGTGTTTTGTTATCATCAAAACATTCTTGGGACATTTAACAATTTGCGAAGACTATACTGGCCATCAATTAAAGAGTTTCCACTCATGTGCTATGAAAAGTGATTAGTACCCAACATGAGCACTACTTTAAATTTCTTTTCTTTTCTTTTTACCAATCACAAGGAGTAGAGCTAAAATTGCAAGCACAACATAATGAATTCATGTGTGAGGTAGTGAAAAACATAGATGCTTAATTTCAATTCATAAGTAACCTAGCTTTTTATGAAGCATCTTGTTGTTATAACAAGTTATTTTCAAGTGATGGCAAGAGAAGGCAAAAGTATGCTAGGAGAATTTGTGTAACTAGACTAGAAGACCCAACACACATCGACTAACTTATTTAGGTAATATGCTTGGGTAATAAACATGGATAAGATTTATCCATATTCTATAATGATTAAAGAATAATATTTTTTTTCATATAAGCTTATGTCTTATTCATATGACATATTTTTGTATGCTATCTTGAAGAAAATTTGCAATTAGCTAAATAAAGTTTTTTTAAATAAAATCATCATTTAATCTATTGTGCTAGGATTTTCTAGGCAAGTGAATCACCTGCGAAGAGAGAAAAATAGACTATAGGTGGTATCGAAGGTTGTTTCAGCGTGACCACTCTGATAGCTAAATTAACACAAGAATTGTTAAGTGATGAAATACATAAGAAGTGTATGAGACTCAAGAGAATCAAGATCTTTTACCTAGTGGTCTTAACCCCTATTTATAGGAGTTGGGACCAATCTTAATTTGGCAAGTGCATTCATGGTCAAAATTCTTTCTAGACATTCTAAAGGGTGTATCTTTAATTGACTCCTTTCCTTATTTGTTTGAAGAATTTCTTCCTTATCCAAATATGGGATGTATACGGCTAATTTGAGCTTGAGATCGGAACATATTGATTAAACTTGATTCTTTTGTTTGTTGTGGTAGTCTACTAGAGCTCAGTTTGGGCATAAAGAGCTCGAATGATGGCCTAAATAGGTTAGATTAGGCCTTAGGGATCCATGTCAAAACAACTTTATGAACATAATCTTAAAACAAAGTTTTTGAAATAATTTTTACATGTGTGGTCATCTTTTATACATTAAAAGAAGCTTACATAGTTTTTCTAAGGATGTTTAAGATGTAGCTTACATATGTTAAGAAAGAACAAGAATTATTTTTGGTAAGCACATCTAACAGCATCTATAATATAAATGACAGTTGTTTTTACAACTTATATCCAAAACTAATTGCTTCAAAAATTCATTACCATATTTCTTTAACAAAAAAATCTTTCCTTAAGGATTTCCTTTAGCTATAGATATTCAAAATGAAAAAAAATTCAAGTTTCAAAGAAGCTTGGATAAAGCTCAAATTCTATGTAAATAAGGGCACAAAGACTGAAGAAGACACATATCTCACGTACGTAACTAAGTATTACCAGCATGAAGTGTTCTTTGAGAAATTTGAGAAGCTTGCAAGATATTATACTAGCATAGCTCTAAGGGATGTTTTACTATTGTTTTGTATTTGAACTTTTGAAAGGAGTGTCTTGTGTGAGATATGTAATGAGGTTTTGTTGTAATTGTTGATTTTAGAAGCTGTTTATAAGGTTAAGACTAGTGGAAAGTCAAGAGAACTTGGGAAAAATCGCGAAGGATACAAGGACAGTAGCTAATAATTGTTAAAAGAACCTTATTTTAGTATTTATTGAATATGATTTCATATGACTTTTATGTGAATTTATCAAGAAAAAGACAGTTAAGTGCTTAATATTTGAATTTAGGTTTTGAAGAGTGCAATTTACAGATTTAAAGAAGTTTTAAGCAAAAACAAGGCAAAATTTGGAAAAATATAAGAAAAGATAATTTTCACATGTACACAACCTTTAGCATGGCCATCTAACACTAGTATTGAAGGGCAAAAAGTGATCATAATGCATAGTGAAATTATGCCCTAGCCGCTACACAAGAAATTTGTAGAGGTAGTGCTAAAGGAAGAAATCTGTCTAGAGAGAAAATGAAGGAATTCCAGAGTACACAAACCCGAGCACGGCCGTGCAAGAAGTTGTTGATGTGCCTAAAACCAAGTTTAAGCACATGTAAAACCATTTGAAAGACACTTCAAACAATGTCAATCAAACTAGCTTCTAAATGGCGTCAAATCTCAATACTTGTAACCAATTCTTTAACTAGAACGTGATCAACCTTAAGTATCAAACGTGATTGCTTTTGAAACCAAAAGATGATGTGCTTAAAAGGAGGTTTAAGCACATGCAAATGAACCAAATTACAATCCCTAAAGGACAAGATCAAATTCGGTTCCAAAGAGCAACAAATTGCGTGAACCCTAGTTGATGTAAAATGATCCAAAAAGATAAAATCAAGGAAATGAAAAACCACAAAGATGATAAATTCTCGATCGAATCACTTAAACAACTTAAATTCCAAGAGATTTCCAATCATCAACACACAAAAATGAAGTCGTGACCCTCCTCATAATAAGGCCAATCCACGCTCCAAAATGTAAGCAAAATTGATGGTAATAACAAGTGCTAAAACCAATCAATCTTATATCATTACAAAGAAGATACAATTGATATCAAATTTAGATCAAGAAAATAACCTAATTAACCCTAGCTATGACTCACTAGTGATGAAAAGGAAACATAACAAAAAAGGAATTGATATTACTCACAATTCTCTTTTATTGCAACTCACCACAATTCTAATTTTTGGATTAAAATTGATAAGAGCTAATGGATTTAGGATGAACCCTAACCCTCACACAAAAATGTGTTTGCTACAAATTTCAAAAAGCTCCCCAAAACCTTACTTAAGCAAGTATTTATATTTACTCCATTTAGGGTTAAAAATGTCCACAAAATTACAACTATGCCACTTAAGGTGGCCAGTCCTAAAAGCAACAATTACAATCAATGAAAAGTGTCCCAAAAGCTTACAACATAAATAGTCCAAAGAAAATAATTACAAGTACAAATTAATAAAAATCCTTGAAGAGAATGCATCAAGGCGATATTGATCACAACGAGCTATTGGGTGAGAATCTGGTGATGTCCCTAACTGATCAACAATGAGATTCATTTGTCATCCTATGAAGAAATATCATTGTACCTGTAAAATTATCATTCAAATATTTATTAAATAAAGAAAAACAAGTGTAAATATGAGTGATTTGGATCATCATTCAAATCAAGTTCCATAAACCATCTAGGTTGCTAGAAAGATTCCCATCAGTTGTGCAAAACCTTGAATGCCAAAATTTCACTTTATTATAAAGTACACAACCTTAAGCACGGGTGTGCACTAGGTCATGCATGTTATCCTATTTCTTATATTATAAATACTCACTCTATTACGAAAATGAGGGATCTTGATCTTTTATTCCTCATGGCCACTCTAAAAACCCTAGGAAAGCAAAATCACAAATTTTGAGAGAGGAATCGCTAAAGCATCATCGGAAATCACAAAACATATACAAGGTTTATTCTTTTCATCATGAATTCCTATTACTTCTCTAGATTTTTCGTGATTACTGTAAATTCCACAAAGAAGTAAATTTATATGCCTTGCATCTTATAAAACTCTAAACCATGTGATTGAATTGTTTGTTGATTAATGAAAATTTTATTCATTTGTATCTATTCATGTAATTTAATTACTTCATGATTAATTTATTGTGCACAAATTAATTGCATGTCTGATTCTTGTTAGATAGAAAGAGTTATCATATAATAAGATAGATCTTCATGAATAGAAAGATTGTATGTTTTACCTAGAGGTAAAAAACTTCGCTTTTTTGTACAAAGATTAAATCTTTATTTAGGAATTTTTGAACTTAATGAAATCTTATAGAGCGACAGTAAGAAAGAGGTCTCCACTATTCCATATAGGGTTATTAATTAATTAGCTCAAGGGAGTAATTAATTTAATTAAGAATTCTTGTAGTGTAAAGCATAAACAAATTGTTCATCAATACCTTATTATAAGGTTAGGGTTTAGAGTGGATCAAGATGAAGAGTATGTTTTTTGTGATTGAATTCATTTATTATAGCGATTATAATTAATCTTAAGGTTATTAGATTAGTTAATTAGTAATTTAATTTATTGATCTCACATTAAGATTTAGACTAGATAGTAGAAAAATGGTAATACTAATATTTGTTTTTAAGATCCTTGAGGACAACATCCATTGCAATCTATACTACTAGATAGGTAACTTTCCTAGTTAGGTTGTTAAATTTCTTTAGGTTTTATAAATTTATAATTTGATACAATCGGAAAAGTGACCCATCAGTAGCTTTCACCAAATGCTACTATAGTAATCAAATTTTAGAATTCACTTGTAGTTGCTTATGAAAAGTTATGGTGGATTCCTAGTGGTTGTACTAATAATATTGTAGAGAGAACATAAATACAAACCTGAATCTGTATGCATTTGGGCTTATTTCTCTACTTTTTTTTCTCTTTTATTTACTTCATTTGATCACTTGTTTATAATCGTACTAAAAAAATATATATCCAAGCATTATCACTCTTAAGCAGAGGTGTACAAAATCACATAACTCTAACAATATAAGTGCCTCTACTATATAATCTTAAAATGAAGTGAATTTGAATTTATGCTTAATTTTTAATACAATCAATTAAAACCCTCTCCCCTCTTGGTTGCTATCTGGTACTACAAAATTGGAGTTCAAAATCAAGTCTAAATATGATGAACATTATTTATGTTTACTTGAAAGAAGAAGATTTAAGCTGTGATAAAGGTAAGTTAACCTAGGTTAGTAAGGGGTTGACCTAGCGAAGTAATGCAACCCACACCGACTTGGGTTGGAAGAACCAAAGCTAATTGGTTAAGGTGGTTGACTTGTAGGTAGTTGATTGGGTCACATCAGTTAGACTGATTGAACTAGCTCTATATGGGTTAACTAAGGTCTAACCCTTCGGAACACATCTTGTTCTATTTTTATCTTTAGTTTTCTATGTTGCTTTATTGCATACTATCTATTTAAGGATTATTTTATCCATAAAATGGCATTTCACTATAATTAAACAACAATTATTAATTGTTAAAATTACATATTAAAAGATTAACTATCTTTCATTTGGTTTTCTTGAGAAATATTTGTTATGTGGCATTCTTCCATTATATCAAGGTTCTTAGCTCATCTACAGCCAATTGGTTGAGGTTTTTTTGCTATTGGTTATTGGCTCTAAATTTCCAACAAGTAAAAAATTTATCATATCTTTGGTTTATACAATCAAATGGTCAGGGTTTATAGCATGTTTTTAGCTTTCTTAGAATTTAATGTTGAAGCGGTTGTTATAGGGTGTCAAGTTTTCAAGTTTTGCATTAGCCTAGATATTAGAGCTCAACTCTAAATTCAAGTTTTTATCTTGCTCTTTTATTTTCTTTTATTCATAGTTTTCCCTTATGATTTACACCAAGTAATTAAGAGAAAAGGTTAAACAAAGAAGAAAATTTAATAAAAAAAAAAGATTCATGAGAAACAAAGAAAAAAAGAAGAAGAAATTTAATATAAAAAAAATCAAGAATCACACAAAACCTTCTTTTGAAATTAGTAATTCTACAATTTGTTTCATATTCTTTTCTAGCACATCTTTTTTCTTTATATATTCATTCTTAAGTCTTTCCATATTTCTTGCTTCAATCTTGTTAATCCAACTCATAACATCTTAGAATTTTACTTTCATTGAATTGTATTTGTTTTGAGATCATAGGTGTGGTGGATTGAACAAAATGACAACAATTTATATTAACTAAGATTTTTTTAGTTCAATAAAGAACCAAACAAAAAAAGAAGAAGATAAAAAACGGAAAAAGGAAAAAGTGAGTAATAACAATATAAGGAGAAATAGCCATTGAAGAGTGAAACATGAGCTATTAAATAACATTATTTACAAGCTTATACACATTAGCAAGTTCCATAAGGTTTTTTATATCTTACAACTTTTGCAAGTTGAAGATATGTCTTTTAGTATGAATGAGAAGGGAGTAAAGAAGGTGGAAGTGAAAGGGGATGGGTGTTATATTATATAGGTTAGAGTAATTGACCATTGATATGTGCAATCAACGTAAGATAGAAAAATATGAAGTGAAATTAATAAAGGTGAAAAGGGGGAAAGCACAAAATACTTGTATGGCATGGTGGTAGAAAAGGTAAGTGTACCATGATGAATATGAAGATAAGGAAGATGAGGATATGAAGAAGAAAAAAGTGCCAACATGATCAACACTAATAGATCTAGGTACAAAGATGATAAGAGAGGTGAAAAGGGGTGTGGCTATTATGTTGATAGAGATTGGGGAAGTGTCAAGATGAAGATTTGGTCTTTCCATGGTAGAAATGACCTTAATGGCTACTTGAAGTGGCAAAAGAAGATGGAGTTGATATTTCACTACCATAATTATTCAAAGGAGAAAAAATGTAATGTTTGCAATTGTTGACTTTGTTAATTACGTTATAAGATGGTAAGATCACCCTATGACAAGTAGGAAGAGGAATCATCAAAGACCCATGGAGACATGGGAAGAGTTAGAGGCCATCATGAGAAAGAGGTTTGTCTATAACTACTTGTCGAGTCTAAATTTTTGAATTTTCCCATTCCTAATCCAATCTAGACCAGACCTTATGCTCATCTAATATAGATCCTCGACTTGAGTTAGGAACTTCGTTTAATTTTGGAGTCGCCACCCAACTGTTGTTGGGAAAAATTGAATTAAGACTAAAGGAGCGGATTAGTCTTAATTTGGACCACTAGTCGTCGTGATTTCCCTTTCTCGTTTTTGAAAAGAGGAAAAGGGAAAAAACCAGAGTTTCTAAGTCTGGAGGCTAACCTATTAAAACCCTTATGGTTACCACCTAATCTCCTAAAATTATTCCTATTTAGAAATGTGTTTCATTGTGTTTCTGTTACTTTTTATTATGTTTTTGAATTATTTCAAGAAAATGATTTTTTATTTCATTTTATGGGTTGACCCGAATGGGTGCCTACGTACTTGCTTTCCAGGATCAAACAAGCCGTAGTTCACTTTTCTGAAAACTTTAAGTGTGTTGTGGAATTTTAATTTTGAAATCTCTTTTGCTTTATGTTTTTATCATTTTTGGGATTTTTTTTCTAAAAAATCTAAGCCTAAGCTTTAAATTTGACTTTGAAAATGATTTTTAGGAAAAACATCAATTTTGATTTTGAAGAAAATGATTTTTTCTAAGTGAAAAAACTCATTTTTCTAATTTTTGAATTTTTATTAATTTTTGTAATTTTTATGATTTTTTATGATTTTTTATGAGTTTTCATGATTTTTATAATTTTTTATAATTTTTCATAATTTTTGTTAAAAAATTTATCCTAAGTTATTATCTATCCTATTTTAAAATCTAAAGTTTTATTATTATTTTCCTAATATTTTTATTATTATTCTCTACATTTTTATTATTTATTATTTATTATTTATTATTTTTATTATTTTTTAAATTATTAAATCCTAAAAAAATCTAATTTCTACATTTTCCTATTTATGGAAATATAAATAAAACATAAAATAACAAATAAAAAATAAATAACAAAATAAAATAATAAATCAAATAAAAAAAAATTTAAAATAAAAAAATTCGAAAAAATCCAAAATCCAAACTTACCGGGGTTTCGGGTTATGCGCTAGTCGGGTCGGTCCGGGGGCCCGGGGGAATTTGGGCGGGGTCCGTTAGGCGACCCGGCGGTTTTCGTTGAAGGGTTCCCGAACCTTTTGGGGGGGTGGGGGGAATTTCCAAAGGGGGTGGGGTTTTGAAAAAAACCCCAATGGGGGTTTGGTTGGTTAAAGTTGCTTCAGAAACCCCCCGGGGAACTTTTTCCCCCCTTTTCCCGGGTCAACTTTCCCGCTTTTGTTTCCTTTTTTTTTCCCCCTATTTTCCACCCTTTTTGGATGTGATTTGGTTCCTTTCCCCCTTAAAAGGGCAAAGGAATTGGGGTTTTTAAAAACCCCCCAATTGTAAAACCTTTAAAGTTGGATTTGCCCAATTAAAAAACCCCAATTTTTGAAATTTTTGGGATTTTTTGAAAAAATTAAAATTCCCCAAAAATGGAATTTTTTCTTCCCCGGGGTCGGGTTTTGAGTGTTGGGGGGAAACCCCCCGGCAAAACCCCTTTCCCAAGGTAAAGATGATCACGGGGCTCGGGCGCGTGCGATTCCCCAGCCAATTGGAAGCGCCCGGTCCGGGAAAAAGTAAAAAAATAAAAACCGGGGAAATTTCCCCTTCCCCCCCGTTTCAAAACCGAAAAACCAAACCCCCCCCGGGCGGCCCCGCCTTACCCGTGGCCGCGCCCCGCGGGTGCCCACTTTCCAAATTTTTTCTAATTTCGCAAATTGCATATATGAAAATTTGGATTTTTTTATTTTTTTTGTATTTTTTTGAAATTTCAAAAATTTGTAAAAATTTTTTAATATTTTTTTTCCCAAATTTCTGAAATAAATTTTTTAAAAATTGATGGTTTTTCCCTATTTATTTTAATTTTTTTGGGAAAATTTTTTTATTATTTATGCCAAATTAAAAAAAAAAAAAAAAAATTAAAAATGATTTATTATCAATTATTTTCTTTTCTAGGGAAAAAATTTGGGTTTTTTACAAGCTCCCCCTTTTTGGGAAAGAAAATTTAAAAAACTTAACTACAAAACAAGAAAGAAAACCCATTTTTTTATCCCCCCCCCCCTTAAAAAATATAACCCTTTGGGTTTTTGGTTGGTTCCCTGGAAGTTTTTTTGGGTGGGAAAAAGCTCCAAGAGCAATAATCCCACAATTTAAGATGGTCCTAACAATTTAAAGAAAATTTTTCCCCCCCCAAAGAGGGTTTTTTAGGGGCTGCTAAGGGCGAAAGGAAACACCTCAAGCTTTTGTGTGGAAAAAATTTATGATAGGAACGTTTTATCAACAAGAAAACCTTGGAAAAAAAAATTTCCCTTAAGAACCCCCTTTAAGAGCTACTACCTGACAACAAAGCGTCTTTTTAGACTAGCAATTTCAAAGAAGAACTTTTCCCAAAAGTGCCCAAGAGCGGACAAAAGGGGAGAACTGGGAAAAGGGGCCCCTCATGGGCCTTACAAACCTTTAAAATTTAGTTTTTTTTAGAAAAGCCCATCTTGGGCGGGACCCCCTATGATAAAAATTAAATTGAACTGTCTAAAAAATTGCCCTTATGAGCGACCTGAAAACCAGTTTTTTAGGAAAGGGGCCTTTTTTTTGGGCTGACAACCTATGAAAAAAATTGATTAAAACTGTCTCAAAAAGTCCCCTTTAATGACGACCTTGAGAACAGATTTTTGGGAAAGTCCCCCTTTTGGGCAACTAACCATGATAAAATTGATTGAACTGCCCCACAAAAAGGGGCCTTATGAACTGACCTTGAAACAGATTTTTGGGAAAGTCCCCCCAAAAGGGCTGCCCTAACCTATGATAAATGATTTTCAAAAAGGGCCCCTTAGGGGCTAACCATGAGAAAAAAAAGTTTTAGGAAAGGGGCCCCCTAGGGGCTGACTAACCAAAGAGGGAAATTTGTCCAAAAAGTCCCCCCTATGGCAAACCCAAGGAAAACCAAATTTTTGGGAAAAATTTCCCCCTATGGGCTGACTAACCTAAAAAAAAAAATGATTCTAAAAAGGGTCCCCCCAAAGGGCTGACCTTAAAAGGAGTTTGGGGAAAGTGCCCAACGGGGCTGACTCATTTTAAAGCTTTCTACGACTGAGCTAAAGGGATTTTGATGCCTTTCATGAAAATTATTATTATTTTTTTTTTCCAAAATCTTGCCATTTTTTATGGGTGGATATAACCAAACAAACGAACCTTCGGGAAAATTTGCTTTTTTTTAATTTTTCCTCTTGACACGGGGTTAAAAAACTTGATTTTGCTTCCTTTCTTAGGCGCAAGGCTCCTTTGACGTTTTTGTTATCCTACTAATCCCGCTAAGTTTCAAAAATGCCAAAAGTAATAAAATTTAAATTTTTAACCAAATAAAATTTGAGTTTCATTACTTTTTAGTTTTTTAACTTTCATTGGCGAAGTGGTGGGAAAAGTTTTTTTTTAGGAGAAAATTTGTTTGGGCAAAATTGATTTGGATTAGACCTTTCAGGGAAAATTAATTTTGGGTCTTGTAAAAAGAAAAAACTCACTCAAAAATTTTGGTATCGAACATTGGTTTTAAAAATAAACATTGGCAAAATTTCAATTCTTTTGCCTAATGAAAAAAAACATTTTTTAAAACCCTCTGGTTAATGGGGCTCTAAATTTCCTGGACCATCCTTTTAAAATCAGAAACCAAAAGCACCTCCTGACAAAACCCTTTTTTCCCACCACATGGGGGCCCTTTCATAGTTTGGGGTAAATTTTCCCCTCTGGCGTTTTTGGGCATTCGGAAAACCCCTTCCCTTTAAGACTAGACCCCCCCTTTTTTGAAGTATGGGGGCCCCTCATTTTCTTTTTAAATGCCCCGGGCCATCCTTTGTTGGTAAAAACAGGCCATGCCCAAATTGGGTAAGTCTCTTTCATCAATCATTAAACCCTGATCAAGTCTCTTTTTACCCAATCTGATTCAGAAAGCGATTTTTCCCCGATAGGATTCTGAATGATGGAAAATTTTAAATTTTTTAAACCTGGTAGAAACGCTTCAGAAACCATATACCAATGAGAAAGGGGGTAGCCCCCCGGTAGATTTTCTTATTGAAGCCCTATAAGCTATAAGCAAACGGTAGCATTTCGGCCAATCTTTGTAAGTTATTTCATTTTTCTCGATGATTTTTTTCATTTTTTTGTTAGCTGTTTCAAACTGCCCCGTTCTTTTTGGGGTTTTGGTAGGAGTTGAATTTCTGTGGTTTTTTGGGGAAAAATTTTGGACTTTAAACCTGCCCCATCGATTTGTTGTTGAGATTGGAAACCGTTGCCCGGTGATGAGGATTTAAGGAACTCCAAATCGGGTTTTTTAAAGGTCCCTTTTAAGAAGGGGGATTTTTCCCCTTTTTTTTGGGGCCCATTGGCATTGACGAAGCTTTTTTACCCTTTAAAGGTAAAGTAATCAATCCTACTAGATGAATCTAGGGTGTTAGATGCTGTTGGAGTGAGGGGCCTATTAGGGCAAATTCCCCACATGGAAAAAGGGGCCATGGTCCCCAATTTAACAAGTGTAGCTCTTTGGGGCGGAGCTTTTAAACCGGTTTGGAAACTTGACCCCAGATAAAACCAAGTGTTTTCCCAAATTTTATGAAATCTGTTTTCCATGGCCCAACCAAATAATAATCCAACCTAAAGTTTTTTTGGGGCCAACAATTAAAAGCCTTTCCAAAATGGGGCCCCACAACTCCTTCATGTATTTCCT
This sequence comes from Laguncularia racemosa, assembly GCA_037954665.1. Lineage (NCBI taxonomy): Eukaryota > Viridiplantae > Streptophyta > Magnoliopsida > Myrtales > Combretaceae > Laguncularia > Laguncularia racemosa. The sequence continues at coordinate 27,675 of JBBMOL010001198.1, forward strand.
TCATTAGTTCGCATGCTTCATTTTTGGTCCACACATCTCAACAAGGGGGTTTATCAATGATCTTTTTTTAAGTACAGCCCCGTTTAAAAAGGGAAAGGCTTGCTAACCTTCTGAGTGTTTTTTTGGTAAATTTCTTGCTAGCCATTTCGGGGTTTTTAAACTTTTTTAAGAGGAAATTTTTTTTGTGTCGTGATACCAGGCTGGTCATTTTTTAAATTTTTTTCAAGGGTTTTAAAAAAATAGGGGGGGCCGACTTTCGATGTCTATTTCATCGGTTAAATTTCGTTTCCCCTTTTTTATTGGATAAATAGATGCTAGTTGGTAGTGCATCTGCAAACTGATTCTAATTTCTGGGGAAAGAAAGGAAAAAATTTCCCCCTTTGGGAATCCTTCGATTAGCTTTGTCAAGGTTAAAGATACGTACCATTTTTAGGGTCTTTAGTCTTTTTAATTTCCCCTCTTGTTTGAAATGTGATGGGGCGACGAACCCTCCATATCCCTTCAAATTTCCCGGGGTTTTCCAAATTGACAGGCCTTTTTTGGGCCAAAAAAATGTTTCAAATTTTGCGAAAATTTTTGGGGTAGGGGGAAAATGTAATCTCGTCGCGGGCGGGGAAATTTGAGTGCCTTTTGGGGGGATATCAAAAACTGCCCCAACCCCGCAACCAATGTTTTTGGCGGCTCCATCAAAAAACCATTTTCCCCTTTTCGGGTCCTGCTCAAACCCCAAAGTTTTTCTACCGGAAATATTTTTTCCACTTTTTTAAAATATTTTTCATCGGGGAAATTTGGGGCCCTGAAATTTCTTGGGAATCTGTCTCGACAGGGTGTTCCGCAAAATTTGGCCGGCAAAGGCTTCCCCTTTCCCGTCAATTTCTAATTTATGTATGTGATGTCAAAACCCCGGATGGAGCATTTGCCATTTAGAGTTTCTCCCTATCAAAGTTTGGTTTCTCTGCCAAGTTTTTAAAGGGGATCATGCTTTTTTCAGTACTCAATATGAAAAAAAAAGGGTTTATATTCCCTTAAAGTCATGCAGCCCCTAAATTAAGCCCCAACAAGTCCTCTCCACCTCTGAGACCTCTTTTCCCCCTTTCGTAAAACTTTTTGCTCAAAATAAAATAGGGGAACGCTCTTTTCCCTCACATCTTTCTCCCCCAGCACACATCCCATGGATTCGGGGAGTATAGTAGGTATAAGAATAAGGGTTTTTCCTTTGGGCCTTGGGACTATCAAGACCGGAGGTTTTATAAGATAGTTTTTGTTTTGTTTTGAATGCCTCTTCGCATTCGCCCCATTCTTTTGGGGGCTTTTTTCTTAAACCAAAGGGAAAATAAGGGCCCGGGAAAATTTTGTCGGGGGCTTTGAGATAAAATGACTAAAAATTAATTTTTTCCAGAAAGTTTCTCACTTTTTTAAACGGAGCGGGGGAAGGAAAACTCTAATATAATTTTACAATCAGGGTTGTTTTTAACCCCTTCCGGCTTATGAAAAACCCCCAAACAATTTCCCCTTGTGCCCCAAAAGTGCTTTCTCGGGGTTTTTAATTTAAGCTAGAATTTTCTCTCGTTTAAAAAAATTTTTCCTCGGATATCTATAGGGGCTTTCTCCTTCTTTGGATTTGGCATCTGTTTTCAACATATAAATTTAACCTCTCGATGCATCCCGGGCGGAAGTTTGCGACCATGGCTCTCTGATACCTTGCCCCAGCGTTTTTCAAACCCAAGGGCAAAGAATTTTTTAACAAAAAAATTCCCCTGTTTTTGTTTAAATTTTTTTTTGGGTTTTTTCTTCTTCACCATTTTTATTTTATTATATCCGGGGAAACCGTCCATGAATGAAAAAATGGGGGGCCCGGGAGTTTTCTACCAGAACATCAAAGTGAGGTAGGGGGGAAATTATCCATTGGCGTAGCCCTTTTTTTTAAGTCCCGGAAGTCTACGCTTTCGCCCTACTTTTTCCCTTCTTTTTTATAACGGGGAAATATAAATTTTTCCCACCCCCTTTTTAAATTTAAAATCCAATTTTTTCTTTCCAAAATGAAAACCCCCCTTCTAGCAGTTTCTTGACTTTCCTTTTAAAACTTTAGGGAAGATGTCAGGCCCTAAATCTTCTCATTTTTGTTTTTTAAATTTTTACAAACTTTCCCCTTTTTGGGAAGCCTATAACCCCTATCGATTGGTCCAAACCCTGGGATGTCAAACCCTTGACCCCGGCAAACACATCCGCATATTCCCTTTAAAAGCTCGGTTATCTCACATTTTTTTCTCGGCACTCAAATTGGTCCCGATTTTGAGGTTTTTTAGGGTTTTCCATGCTTCCTAGATTTTTCTACCCTATAGGCTCGCGATCGAAATTCTTTTTTTTTAATTTTTTTTTGGGCCCATTTTTTTGTATTTTCGGGGCTAGGAAATCGCCTTCAACAACTGGCCTAGCACATTGGGAAAAGAAAATTTAGCGTTTTTTTTTTTCCCACCCGCCGAAAAAATCCCTATGTTCGATGGGGAGGAAATCTGAATAAAACCCAAAAGTGAAAGCATATAATAAGACAAAACAAACTGTAATTGAAAATTTATAGAGTCTCAATAAAAAATTTTTTTTTTAAAAATTTTTTTTCCCACTTTTTGACGCTAACCAAACCTATTGAAGGATAACAAAACCAATTGTTCAGAGCCGGATGCTGGTTGGACTGCGGGGGAATTGGGGCCCTTTGCTTTTTCGTCGTCCCTTCATTTACCCGAAGCTCATGAATAATGTTTGCCCTTTCCGGGAAAAATTGTTGGAGGGAAGGATGCACATCTGGGTTGTCGATCGTCTTCCCCCTTTAAAAAAGCCTTTTGGGCAAACCCCTTGCTTTTCGCTTCTTTTGTGTCCGTAGGGAAAGAACCCCCAGTCCAAAAAGTCCCCCTGCTGCCCCCCCCCCCTTTTAAAATGATGGCCCTCCTTGCGGTCACCATGTTTAATTCATTGAAAATTTTCAGCCCCAGGCTTCTAACCTTCTTCCCCCCAAAATAAGGGATGGCATCTCTTTGTATATGGCGTAATCCCGTTCGCCCAATACTGTAACTAACACCCGCTTGCAAAGGGAAATTGACCCTTTTTGTGGAGACCGAGGGGGTGGCTCCAAACAGCATGTATCCAAGGGCATCCCAAAAGCAAGTTTAAAGACCTTGGGGGTGTTGAGGGCCTGGAAAGCGATGTGGAAAACTTGTGGAACCCAAAAACTACTGTAGGTTCACTTCCCCCCCTATGTCTCTTTTTGATCCGTCGAAAACTTTTACCACCGTGGAGCAGGTCTTAAGTTTTCCCTTTGGGTTTGACCCCTTTAAAAGTCGAGCTTTTCCAAAAAGGGAAACCCTTGAGGGGGAAAGATCCTTTTTTGATAGTACTCGGGGGACAATGGTGCCAAATTGGGACCTGACCATATGAATAAAGGTTTTTGGGATGTTTTTCTCCCTTTCCCTCCTAGCTCTTCCGGAGAGAAAGGTATCTGGCCATTGTAAAGATAAATCTGCCCCGTGACCTATTTTATCTTTTAGCGGGTTTTCCCCCCCTGGGCCTGAATCTTTTAAAATACTTTAAAGATTTTTCCTTGTGGGGCCCCGGAAAGTCGTGAGAAGGCCCCTGAGGGGATATCCCCGGGTGGGAAAATTTTTTTAATTTTTTCCATGATTTTATTCACTCGCCCTTTACCACTTTGTAAATGCCCCGAGTTCCCCCCCCTTTCCCCTTCTTTTTCCCTTTTTCCCATTGGTTTTTTCAAACGGGGCCTTTTTACTTTGGATCGTATAAACTCCCAAAAACGGGCGAATTTCCCCCCCCCAAACCCTAGGGGGTCCTCTTGTTTGGGGCCCGATATCGAACGGTGCGCCTTGTAATTTTTCCCGCCGCTATTGGAACATTGAATACATATCTTTTTTTTTGGGATTTGTACCTCAGGGTATTGTCCCCCCCGTAACATTTTATAACCCGGGCCCTTCTGATGAGATTTGATCATTGGGGTTTAAAGTCTTCCCCCCTTCCTTTTTACGGGTTGTTTCTTTCTCAAATTCTAGTCCCCCCTCCACTAGGCCCGGCCCCCCCTCATTTGGGGTATAAAATATTTTTCCAAAAACTGAAATCTCCCCCTATAACCCCCCAAAGTGCCGCTGAGGGTCTCCGGCTAACCACCCCCTTTTAACGTGGGGCCCTTTTTGGGGCTTTTTCGGCGCTTTTATGGGGTTGCTTCTTCTTTTTGGTCTGTCGTCTTCTGCTTAGGGCTTCCTTGGGGGCCGGGCTCCTCAAATGTGAAACAAACTAATGGTGGGGTTGTGGAAATTTGGGAGCCCGGGGGGGGGTTTACATTGGGTGCTGGGGTGTTCACAAAATCCAGCTGTAGATTCCTGCATCAATTAAGTCCCTTTGGGTCTTGTTCCGGAGCCTCCAGCACCCCTTTTTTTAAAAAAAAAAAAAAAAAAAAATCCCCCCCTGACCCTATGGTAAATCACACTTGAGGGTTGAGTCCCAAATTCTTGGGGTTGTCCGTCTTGGGGGTCCGAAGCTGATAAAATTTTTCGCCCTCAAACCCCCAAAGAAACCCAAATGAGCGGGATGGGATTGGAGGAACCCGCCTTGGGGCCCTGGCGGGCCCGGGTGTAACCTGCCCCGGGTTGTTGGGCTGGGGTACTCGTGGTCTGGAATTTCCCCCCGAGTCCTTTAATTTTTTCCCGCCCTTTCCCGGGGTGGGAACCGTGCAAAAATGGACTCTTTAAACTCTGTTTTTTCCCCCTAAAGGCCTTTGTGTCGGTGTGACCCCAAGGGGGCCCCATTTTTTTGGGAGTCTGCCGGGGGTGATGGCTTTTTCATCCTGCATCCCGCAGCCACAAACCCCGCAAAACTAAATGAGGTCCGGCTTTCCAGGGTGGGAAAAATAGGTCTTGTCCAGGGTATTGACAAAAATGGGGGTCAATTCCTTCCAGAAAAATCGGGATTGCACCCTGGCGGCCTGGGGTCTCCAAACGCTGAGGGATACTCCTTGAATGGCTCAGCATGCCTTTTTTTGGAAAACTCCCCCAAAAGAATTTCAAAAGGGGGGCTTCATTTTTGAACTTATAAAAGGGCATAAAAACCCCGGGGTAGCTTCCCCCTAGGGGTTTTTCAATGTTGAAAACCAGGTAGGGATAACCCAACCAGTGGGAGGCCTGTGAGCTATCTTGGGAAAAACTGGACAAAAGCTGGTCGTTAAGCATACTTGCTCATTTTCCGAGCATATAGCCTGGATGCCCTTTTGGGGGAGCCGGTCCCCTCATACTTTTCGAAATTTTGGGGTCTTTTAACTTCTCAGGGGATACCTCTTCCCTGAAAGTAGGCAGATTGGGATCCCCGGGTTGTTCAAAACCATTTTGGGGCCCCCAATCGTTTTTCATCTTTTCATGGGGCTAAATAGAAGAGTCTCCCTTTTCCAACTCCTTTTGCTCTCTTCCATCTCTCTCTTCAAGTCGTCAGAGGTTTGGGCCCTTTGGGTTTATCTCGCTCCTATTCAAAAGCCCGGGGTTTAGGTAGGAAATTTATTTTTTCAAAACCCCGGGGGCTGTCCCCACTTTCTTTCCCCTTTTCCCGCCCCCTGAAGTTTTTTCCTTGGGGGGGTTTAGTGGTGCGATGGAGGACGAGCTTTTAGTTAAGGTGGACTTGGGGAGCCAATTGTTGGAAACCCTTTGTTCTAGGGTACGATCCTGGAGTCCCAAGGCAGCTTTACATTTGTTTATTTCGGTTTTTCGCTACTATTTCCATTTTTTTCTTGAAAAAGTGAGAATTGGACTTCTGGGAGGGTTTGGTTGCTTGGACTATTTTAAACCCCGGGTCCGCATTTTTTTTTATTTTTGTGTGATGTATGCAAAAATGGAAAATCATGTGTCACGTAGATGCTAAAAATAAAAGGGTTGACAATTGTTGACGAATTTTAAAATTTTAAACTTTACTTTTTTAATATTTTTAAAAAATTTTTGGGGTTTTGTAATCAAAAAAAAAGATTACAAATAAGAACAATTTTCCCTTTCTCTTTTAGTCTTCTGTTGGGAGGGTCAGACTTTCCCCTTGATGACCAAATTTTAAATTCCCTTTTAAATTTTTGGGTTGGGTTTTTCTCCAATTGTGCCCCCCTTTCCCAAAGGGCCCGTTCCTTTTGGGCGGGATTCTTTGAAACGCCCTTTCCCCCTGTCCTTTCTTTTGATCTCAGCTTCAAAGTAACCCCCCATTCGAGCCTTGACCTGGTTTTTGGGATAAAAATTTTCCCCTGGATTTATCTTGGGCTGGTCTTGGGTTTGGGGGACTCTGGGAAACCGGGATGGGCCCTTTCCCCTGTCTGGTTTTTACTGGCGGGTTTTCAAACTCTCTGGGGCTTGGTGTTTTCCCCACTTCGCCATTTAAAATTCCCCCCAGGTCCACATTCGGGCTTTCAATTCTGGCTTTCCCAAAGGGGCTTTGACTTCCCGCCAGCTTAGGGAAACTTTTCGGGGTACCAACAGGGTTTGGATCTAAATAATTTAAAGGGACTGCTTCCACTGAGGGGCCGATTTAAAAAATATCCCGGGTGGTAAACCCAAAATGGCGGGTCAAATGAGTTGGGGGGATATCCAAAAACATTGCTGATTCCGATTAAAGGTACGCTTTTAAATTTTTTTGGGAGGTCAAGATGATTTTTTTTACAACAACCCCCCACCTGGGTGGCCCCAAATATCCTCAGCACTGAAACTTTAAGTACCTCTACCCAACTGTGGGGGGTAAGGTCGTCAGGGGAGCTTCACCTTTTCTATACATGAGTTTAAAGAGATTTCCCCCTGCGGGCTTTAAGGTTTTTTGGGCCATGTTCCAAACCCAAGCATTTTAAAGGGGGGCTTACAAACCATACAGCAAAGGTTGAGGCTTGAGCAAAGGGTTCCCCTGACCTTTTTTCTTGAGGAAATTCAAGTTCCGGATCTGTTCATCCCCGTAGAGCCGTGGGTTTTAAGATCTTCCCCCCAGAAATTGGGTTTTCCAGCTCTGCAACCCGATAGTGAAAATAGAAGGTTCCCCCTGGGGGAAAAGTATAGTGGCGAAGGGGTCAAGATGAAAACGTTCCCCCCTTTTCCGTCTGTAAGTCTTGGGGGCCCCCACAGTATTTCCTTTTCCTTTTCCCCATTGTCCTCTCGGGCGGGTTGGGAAACCCGGCCCTTTTAAACATCCATACGTAAAGCAATATCCATTAAAAGTCTGCCAGGGCTTTGTTGACGGCTGTCCCTTTCGGAAGCTTAAAATCTGCTAAGGTACCCGGGTGGCCCGGCCCCCAAAGGCGGTGCGTAGATTTGATCATTAGTTCCCGGGGCCCCGTAGTAACTGGGGGACTCCCCCCAGGTTTGGGGGGATCTCAGCGGCCCGATAAAGAAAAACAGCTAGTTTGATTTCCCCTAATTGGAAGGGATGGGCCCCCCTAAAGGCAAATTTACCTCTATCCTTTTTTAATGAGAGGTGGAGCCGATCTTTTTGCTGGGTGAAGGGGCCCGCTCCTCTAGGTTTTTTCAAGGTAAACCAAAAGGTCCCTACCAACTTTTGGGTCCAAAGGTTTTAAAAACCCGAATTTTTTTGCGGGGAAGGGGGTTTGACTGCGGGGCCAGCCCCTCTGTTTTCAATAAGAAATTTCCCTTTTTTTACAAAAGAACTAAAGAAACAATTTCAAGGAAATAAATTTTAACTCCATGAACAAAATAACAAACCATTAATTTCCACCAATTGTCAACCCTATGATGTTTTGTAAAGCAAGCAGGTTGGGTTTTAAAAAGCTTCCCGAGCTCTATGGCCTCCCGCATTCTTAAAAAAAAGGGGTCTCAGGCCATATCGAAGCAAAGGGGGGGGTGCCCAATCGTCCCGGGAAAGGTGAATCAACTCACTTCGCCTGAAACCTACACAATGGCTTTCCCCCTTTAGGTTTCTAGGACGGGCCGGGGTTCCCACCGGGATCTACTCACACAGACATTAAGCAAAGGGGAAACCCCCACAAAAAATGAAAAAACTAACTAATCCTTTAAAAAAAAAAAAACAAAAATTAGTAACATAATAACGATTGGAAAAACATTCTTTTAAAAAACCAATTTGAAAAAGATTCAGGTTTGGGTACTTACTGGCATGGGGCCCCCGCGGGGGTCCCCCATCCTGTCGGGGGTTTAAAAATTTTTTGGTTATTTCCCCCTTTTAATTTTCCAAATTTTAAAGACCAGACCTTTTGATCTCTAAAATAGATCCTCGACTTGAGTTTTGGAACTTTTTTAAAAAATTTTTGGGGTCGCCACCCAACGGGTTTTTGGGGAAAAATTGAATTAAAACTAAAAAGGGCAATTTGTCTTAATTTTGGGCCACAAAACTCGTGATTTTTCCCCCTTTTCGTTTTTGAAAAGAGGAAAAGGGAAAAACCCGAGTTTCAAAATTTCCGGGGGCTAACCTATTAAAAAACCCTTTCGGGTTTCCAAACCCAATCTCCTAAAATTGTTCCTATTTAGAAATGTGTTTATTGTGTTTTTTTTACTTTTTATTTTTTTTTGAAATTTTTTCAAGAAAAAGATTTTTTTTTTCGTTTTTTGGTTGACCCGAATGGGGGCCTCTATGCTATCCAGGATCAAAAAAGTCGATTACTTTTCTGAAAACTTTTAAATGGGGGTTTTTTGAATTTTTAAATTTTTAAATCTCTTTTTTTATGTTTTTATCATTTTTTTATTTTTTTTCTAAAAAAAATCTAAGCCTAAGCTTTTAATTTGACTTTTAAAAAGATTTTTAGGAAAAACATCAATTTTGGATTTTGAAGAAAATGATTTTTTCTAAGTGATAAAACTCATTTTTATAATTTTTGAATTTTTATTAATTTTTTGAAATTTTTTTATGATTTTTATGATTTTTTATGATTTTTTCATGATTTTTTTTAATTTTTTATTAATTTTTCATAATTTTTGTGAATTTTTTGTTAAAAATTTTCCTAAGTTATTATCTATCCTATTTTAAAATCTAAAGTTTTATTATTATTTTCCTAATATTTTTATATTATTCTCTACGTTTTATTATTTTTTTTAAATTATTAAATCCTAAAAAAAATCTAAATTTCTAATATTTTCCTATTTATGAAATATAAATAAAACATAAATAAATAAATAAATAACAAATAAATAAATTAATAAATAAATAACTAAATAAAATAATAAATCAAATAAAAAAAAATAAAATAAATAAAATTCGAAAAAATCCGGAAAATCCAACTTTACCTGGACCCGGGGTGGTGCGCGGGTCTGGTCGGTCAGGTCGAATCGGGTCAAAGCGGGTCGGGTCGGACACAGCGGCAGTGAGTGCTCATTGATGGCGTTCGGCGGCCTTTGCAGCGGGTGGGGTGTCGAATCCTAGGTTTATCGAGGTGAGGAATCTAATGATGGTGGGTGGTTTGCTCCAGAAACGCCTCCTGGTGGTTTGCTCCAGAAATAGCTCCTGATCGACGGTCGCGGGTTCGAACTCCTCCGGCGGACTTTGATTCTCTCTTTTCTCTCGCTTTTGATCCGTGATTTGGCTTCCTTACTCCTCCTCTATTTATAGGCGTAAGAAATCGAGCTGGATAAGCCGGTTTTTCCACCGATTGAAGCAAATCGGATTTGCGGTTAAAAACCAACTCCCATTCGTGCAAATTTCCTTGATTTGTTGAGATTTGATTCCAATTGGATAATGTTTATCTCAATTATGTTGAAGATCTGTTGGATTTGTGCAAAAAATCGGATCGAAACAGCCAAAATGAGAATTTTTTCTTCCCCCGGCGATCTTTAGGCCCGAGGTAGAAGACGATCATGCGCCCCACGCGGGCGTTTCCTCCAGCCAATCGGAAGTTGTCACGTGTCCTGGATAAGTAAAGAAAATGCAAAACGCGGAAAAATGCTTCCCCCGCGATTTTAACCTGCAATCGAGCCCCCCCGCGCGCCTTAGCCCGTGGTCCGAACCAGCTGGGCTAGCCCACTTTCCTGATTTTTCTAAATTTTGCAAATTTGCATATATGCAATGCGATTTTTTTATTTTTTTGTATTTTTTGAAATTTCAAAAATTTGTAAAAAATTATTTATTATTTACTATTGCCCTTTCTGAAATCATTTTTTTTTTCAAAAATTGATGTGTTTTCCTATTTATTTTTATTTTTGATATTTTTTTTATTTATGCCAAATTAAAAAAATTGAAAAAAATTGGAAAAAAATTAAGAATTGATTATTATCAATTATTATTCATTTCTATGGAAAAAATAGGGTGTTTACACTACTATTATAGGGAATGTTAAGGAAGATCAATAAAATGTCATGACTAGAATTTTAAATGGATTAAATTGGGAGTTGCTAATATTATGGAGTTGTAGCATTATGTGAAGTTGGAGGACTTATAATTATGGCAATAAAGGTTAAAAAACAACTTAATTGAAGGATAGTTGACTAAAGCCCAAATTCAATTCTTTCTACCTCATGAAGGACATGTTAGAGGAATGATGACAAAGCCATGTCAAAGCTAAAATTGACACATTTTGAGCACAAAAATGAAGACTCTTGTAATGGTAGAGGTGAATCTAAAACCCCAATCGATATCGTGATCTAAGGTGCCTTTTCATCAAGTAAAATTAAGTGCTGACTGCTAACAAGAGTATTGGCCATTAAGTAATATAAAAAGTAAGTGAAAATTTTCATCCTTTAGATCATGTAACAAAAACTAGGATCTCGTTAGCTCCATCTTAGGTGGGATATGACAAAATGGAGTTTAAAAAAACTAACTAAACTAAGCTAATCAAAGATGTAAATTGGAATCAAAGCTAAACAAAGCATGAAAAGTGAGCTCACTCACTTCACCAAGGACCTATGATAACATCATGTTTATTCAATACTCATAGGTCATTTTTTATAATATATATGATTATACTAGTCAAATATTCGTTGATCTTTCAAGCATTACAATATGCTCTTAAAGTTTGATCACGTATGTTTCCATTGCAAATCGACAATTCGCAAGTGCATTAAAGTTCTAATATTCATTTTAGACCATATAGGCTAATTAGGTATATAATTATCCAAATTTGATCTCTAGTAAATTTCAACTTATGATAAATAACTATCTTTTCAAACCCATAAGTCATATATATACATTAAATTCTTTTAAACATATACATTTAACACATAAACCACAAAATCATGCCTAAAATCTACTATATTAGCATGAATATTTAAGCTTCAACTACATTGTGGTCCTCAAACAAATTTAGCGATTCATAATAAAAAGAACATAAAAAAAAAATCTAAAAGATACAAGGAAAACCATCAACACATAAAACAAAAGTCTAGAGATAAAAAGATAAGTGTACATATCTTAAGTAAAGAATAAGAAAAATTGATGTCCTCACTAATACATTTAATTTAGCTCAAAAATGCTAGTAAAGATGTGTCGTAGGTTCTTACATTTAGAAGGTGAGGAGCAAATGAAAAGTAATATGGTTTTTGAAGAAACTTGTGTATTTATAGCATAAGTGAATCATGTTGTAGCAATATGAGATTTGAACAAAATGTATTAAGTTACTCAAGTTTGTACACTCATAACTCGGCTCGGATTTTATAGGTGAGATTTAAATGAGGTCTTCTACACTTAGTTTATGATGTTAGTCTAAGTCTTCAACACTTCGCTCATTATGTTTGTCTATCAAGCAAATGAATTTTATAAGATACAATTAGAAAGTTTACTCACAAATAAAATTTCTTAGAAGTAAGGGTAAAATATTAAAAATGTTAATTCTACAACCAAACGGATTGTAATAAGAAATTTCCTTGCAAGAAAAGAAATGATATCATTAATTAAGAGAAAGAGAGATAGTAATGTTAATTTTTTTTTTTTAAAAACAATTTTAAAAAAATTTTTTTTAAAAAAATTTTTAGGGTTTTAGTTTTGTATAAAAATAATGAGGGCCAAGTAAATTGACCAAGAATGGAAAAATTTTTCCATCTTTTTAGCCAAGTATAAGGCGTTGTATGGGCCAAATCCTTTAAGAGTCTTTTATGGAGATTTTATTAGGGGTTTTATATAAGTATGTGACTAAGCCCCCTCTTCACTTCCAACTAGTAATCTACCTATTGAAAGCCCCCATAAAAAGGGGAGGAAGTAGGAGACTAGCTTGTGCTATTATGATTCTACTTTGGCAATCTGTTTTCCAATCAAGTAAGTTTATTTTTAAATATGATGTTCTATTTTAAAAACATGATTACAGTATATTTACAAAAAAGATAGGCCCCGAAGTGTTTAAGCACCAAAAAACAAATTTTTCATATACAATTGTAAGTACCAAACAAAAATTAAATTCAAAGATAAAGGAAAAAATAAAGATAACTAAGCCAAATGGAGTATTCAAAAATTAGTTAAACCCCAAATTTTAGGTAGTAATTTTAAAGTTTATCTTTTAGTTTAAAAATCAAAACAAATTCTTTTTCAACTCACCCAAAATTTGATTTATTTGAACAAAAAATTTTAAACCAAAATTAAAAGTGTATTTAAAATATAGTAAACTACTTTTTATTTCTCCTTGAGCTTAATTCGAAAAGTAAATGTTTTAAAAATCGTATAAATTTAAAAAAATTTCAATAACTACCAAATGTTACATGTTGATTTATCCCCAAAATCTTTAGGTCCATTTGCAAAAAATTTTCCAACTCAAGAATAATTTTTCAAACTTACCTTGTTAAGGAAGAATTAGCTTTCCCTTTTTTTTTCATTTTATTTCAAAAGATTTAGGGGTTACTACAATAATATCACTCGTTTTGTTTGTAACCAAAAGAGAAGCATAGAAGAAGGAATAATGTAAGTGATAAAAGGAGGAAAAAGTGAGTTTCTATGAAAAATCTCAATAATGAAAAGAAACCCTTTCAAAAACAAAAGCTCTGAAAAATTTCCCCTCAAAGAATCCAAAAAAATTGCACCAAAAATAAAAGGTAGAGTATCCCCCCGTAAAAAACCATTAGTAATATATTCATATAAGGACATGGAAAAATGATTTAATCTTGAACAGCCAAGGCCCCAAAAAAGCATGCATGTGTCTGTCTCTAGTGTTGAGTAGAAAACCTAGAGCTAGGAAGACCATTCCCAGCCCTAGGCTTCCAACCATCTTTTGATATCCACTTTGCCTCTGCGCCACTCTGCAAAGATGCAAGGTTTATGGAATTTAAAAAAGATGATAAAACAAAAACCACCCATAAACTGAAATAAGAGGCACATCCAAAATTTTTTTAATTTTTATAAGTTACTTTTGAAAATTGGGGATTTAATCAAAAATCATATGTACTTTTAATTATTAATTTTTAGCAGCAATGAAAAGGTAAAATTTTTATAGGCAATGGTGATATTTTCCCAAATATGATAAGGTGGTTAAAAAATTTTTATGTAAAAAATGATTTCCATTTTTAATTTAAACGCACTTCCTATATTTTTTTGTTTACATTTTTCATGATATTTGACTACTATTGCTTGGCATTGGCCACTATATCCCTTCCAAAAATTAAAAAAAATTTTAAGATTAAACAAATACATCCTTTTTTTGAAAGATGAATGTCACCTTTTTTTTTTTTTTTTTTTCTATTTTTGTAATAAAAAATAAAATAATTTTCCAAAGTGCCTTTCACCTTTTTTTCGAAATCGAGTATTATACTTAAATCTTTAAAAAAAAATTTACATTTGAATTTTAAATAACTATTTTATCTTTAATTATATATATTTATTTTTATTTTAGAAATTTTTTCCAAGGGGAAAAATAGTAAAAAAAGGGAAAGGGCCTAAACATTTAAATCCATAAACAAGGGAAACGTAAAACATCTGAAACATCCCAAACAAAATGCATACGATGTGGAGTGTGATTTTCGAACGTACCATTGGCCCCTGTTGACCTTCTAGGATCACGGGAGAATTTCCCTTTTAGGTTTGATTAAAGTTAATTAGATCTTTTTGATTTAGCCCCCTCGATCCCATGTCTGTCTATAACACTAATCGAAAGCTCCTTAAATCCTTTAAAAAAAATAAAATGGGCATAGTTTGAAATTTTGTTTATAAGATTTTAAAACTTATTTTAATAGAATAAATTAAAAAAAGTCCTTACCTTCTCTTTTTTTTCCTTTGGATATTTTGGTACAACCTTTTGTTGCATCTATTTTCAAAAATGGCCTTGTGAAAAATTCGCAAGACATAAAATGCATTCACCAACTTTTACAAGTTTTCCTGCTTAATCAATAAAGCTATCAAGGAACAGAGCATTTGTGTTATTTTGACGGGCTTTTTTATAAAATAATAATAATGAAAAATTTTGATGTGTAGAGTAGAAAAAAACAAGTATTATATTTTTGTTATCCTGATCACTTGCAACGGACCGGGGAGCTCCCACATTTAAAGGTGGGTTTGGAGCCTGGTGGGGGCGCGGGGGGGCCTGATGGTGGAGTCCCGGAGACTCACACTCGCGGGAGTTGGGCCACAAATGGAATAAACCTGGGGGAGAAGCGAGGGGAGAGGTGGTGGAGTCGCCGGGGAGGTGGGAAGCCGGAGGAGGACTCGCCGGAGGTGGGGTAGTGGGGGGGATAAAAATGGGAGGTTTGTCGGTGGGGGGGGGGAAACAGGGGGGGGTGGATTTTGGGGTGGGGGGTGGTTGCGGTGGGGGAAAAAAAGTTGGTGGGGGGGGAGGGGGAGGGGGGGGGAGGAGTTTGGACGGGCGGAGCAGGGGGGGGGGTTTGTGAGGGAGTTTGGGCTGGCGGGGGCGGGGAAGGGGTTGTGCAGGCGGAGCGGGAGGGAGGGGGGATTTGTGCAGGTGGCGCGGGGATTGGGCGGTGACTCCGGGGGGGAAATCTGTAAAACGCAAGAGTAAAGCAAAAAGTTGGGTGCCCCCATTTTTGCTGCGGCCGATGTTTTTTTTCTTTAACCTGCGCCCCCAGGGGGGTTAAGTGCGCTAGGTAGACATTAAGAAAAAACTGGACTTTTGGGTTTATGAAAATGGCAGTGAGAAAGGGGAAGAGGATGGAGGGGCAGGAATAAATAGGATGGAGGGTGGGTGAAAATTTAATAATGTAAAGGTGGGTCTTTCAAATGACGCGAAGCCATTTGTTTATTATTTGGAGGGGCCTTTTTGGATTATAAGGACAATTCAAAAGATAATTTTTTCTTTTTAGAAAAGAATATAATTTAAAAAATAAAAATTGAAAATTTCACTCTCCGTTCGATAGATTCCACCCCCAGGTCCAAGGCTTTTGGGAAGGGGAAAACAATTTATTTATTTAAGGTAAGTGATAAAGAAGAAAAAAAAGATGAGTAACCGATCCCTTTTTTATAAGAAAACCCACCAAACCACCTTTTTTTTATTTGACTTTTTGGGAAAGGTTAATGAATTGTCGTCAATAGAAATAATCTCCATTTTGATTTTTTGTACCCTATTCATTTTGCGAAGAACTTATGTTTTAAACCCCGGTGGGGTTTAAAAAAAAAAAAAAAAAGTAATTCCTTTCACAAATGATAAAGGATGTGCTTGCACAAAAGCATCCATCAATTTGAAAAAATAATAAAGAGTGGTTTTCCACCATAAAGGGGATGGAGGAATGTTCTTTTTGTAAAAAAAAGAGAGTATCAACAGCCTAAATTCAAGGTTTTTTTATTTTTTTTTTTCATGGCAACTGATATTGCACGCCCAAATTTTTAAAAACTAACCAATTTTTTTTTATTTAAACAATAAACTTTAAGGGCCCCCTTTTTTCTGATTATGCCGTAAATTGGGAACGTGCCTTTTTTCCAATCCCCTACATTTTCTATTTCTAATGCTGTGGGGTGGGGTGTGCCCATTTAGATTCAGTCTACGTTTACAAGTAGAGACATTTTGCATGGATCCCCAAAGATTCTTTTTTAGTACTGCGTTTTATGTAACTTACGGGCAAACAAAAAGAATTTTCCTATGTAAATCATCCTCTCCCCACAATTTTAACCATCATATTCACTTTTTTTAGATATATCATGGATTGGGTTTTTCAAATTTAAAATAAAAAATAAAAAAAACAAAAAATAAAAATAAAATAAAAACCCCCTTTTTACCCAAAAACATCAAAAAAACCCCAACTTACCCCCCAAAACCCCAAATCACCACAATAATCTTTATTTCCAAAATATTGGTTTTTTCCCCTTTCGATATTAAACTAAATTTCTCAAATCACTTGATAACATACAAAAAACAGTGCCTAATGTTTAGGGGTTAAAAAGTACTAAAATAAGAATTTTAAGAAAGGGAAAATAAATTCAAAAAGAAAATTTTTTATTAATGAAAATTTTAATTAAATTATAAAAAATGGTTCATAAAAAATTTATGATAAAAACTACTATGATTTTGAATAGTAAAAAAAATTAAAACAACAAAAAATTTTACAACCCAAACAAAAATGTTTGTTTTTAATGTAGAAACCCCTAAAAAAAAAAAAAAATTTTGGTAAATAGATAACAAAATCATATCCTAAAACTAAAAAATGAAGCAAGAAAAAGAACTAAATATTTCAAAATGTTGATAATTAAAATTATGTATGTTTAAAAGGGCAAAATTTAATTTTTTGTGATTCAATATTCAAAAAACAAAAAAAAATTCTTTGAGTTCATTTCCCCATGAAAAATTTTTTTTACATGTACAAACCAATTTGTTAAAGTATTTTTGTTTAATGCCCATAAAAAAAAAAATAAAATTTTAAATATAAATTGATAAAAAATTCTTTAAAAAAATATAGATCTTTAAAGGGGAAAAAAAATTTATCTTAGTTGAAGGTGCGCCCTGTTTATTCAAAAATATCAATTTTTTTAATTTTTAAAATGTAATTTGATATATTGATAATCTTTAGTTTGTTTAGGGGTTTAGATTTTAACTTCAATCTCTAAAACCCATATAATATTAATACCTAAAATTTTTATGAGTATTTTTAAAACCCCCTTTTTCCCTAATGATTAATAATAATCAACAATAATTAATTTTCAATTTTTCCCTTTTGCAAAAATAGGAAAAATATTCAAAAAAAAAAACAAAAAAAAACACAAAATTTTTGAAATAAATTCAGAAATGCAAAAAAGGGTTTTTTTAAAATTTTTTCAATTTTTGAATTTCAAAAAATACAACTAAATAAAAAAAATTTTTTCATATATGCAAATTGCGAAAGTGGGCTAGACAGCTGGTCCAACTAGGGTCGGTGCGCGCGGATGGGTCGGTCAGGGTTCGAAAAGCGGGGGAAACGAATCCAGTTTTTTCAAATTTTTTCTCTACGAACGTGTCAACATCCCATTTGGGTTTGGGGCCCCCCCCCCCCCCCAACAACCCTAGGCGCCCCTGATCGTTTCAACCCCTGTTCGAGAACGCCGACGAGGGGAAAATCCGAATTTCGGTGTTTTGATTCGATTTTTTTTACAAAACCCAAAGTCTTCAACGAAATAAGATAAAAACATAAATTTGGGAAACAAAAACCCCCCCAAAACAAATTCAAAATCAGTGGGTTTTAAACCAAAAACCATTTTTTTGGGGGAAAACCCCAGCTTATCCACTTTATTTCTTACGCCTTAATAGAGGATAATGGGGAGGAAGCATGATCAAAGTGAGGAAAAGAGAGAAAAAAGAGAGAATCGAAGCCCGTCGGAGTTCTTTAAACCGCGACCCCCCCCCGATCAAGCGTCAATAGCTACAAAAAGGCTTTTTGGAGGAATCCACCCACAAATTTAGTTCCCCACCCCAAAACCCAGGAACGACACCCCACCCGCTTCGAAAGGCTGTCGGGGAAGCCGTCAACAGCTCCCCAGCCCCCGTGTCCGATCGACCCTCACCGACCCGGATCCCAAATAAGTCGGGTTTTTCCCATTTTATTTATTTTTTTTAAATTTTTTTCAATTTATTAATTTACTTATTTTTTTATTTTTAATTTTAAAATAGAAAAAAAATGTTAGAAAAAAAGATTATTTGTTTTTTTTGGTTTAATATAGGGTGCAGATAAAAAAAAAAATAATAATAATAAAAATAAAAAAAAAAATTAAAAATTTATAAAGAAAATAAAAAAAATTTAAATTTTTGAATAGGATAGAAAAAATCTAGGAGAAAATTTTCAATAAAAAATTATGAAACATAAAAAAAAAAAAATTTTAAAAAATTTAAAAAAAAAATTAATAAAAAATCAATAAAATTTTTAATGTGAAACGAGTGAAAATGAAAAAATGGAATTTTATCACTTAGAA
>JBBMOL010001199.1:0-45896 GCA_037954665.1 Laguncularia racemosa
CCCATTGTGGCGTCTTCACTTATACCAAGGTTCTTGTCTCGCTTATAGACAACGGGTCGGGGTTTCCACTTTAGTGTTTGGGCGTCTTAGGTAACGAATTTCCGAACGTATTGGTATTGGGTTTCGTCAGGGGTTACGGGTTCGTATCATTTTGGGTATCAGAGCTTAGGTTTGTCAAAACACAAGTTCGGTTGAGGAAGGAAACATCAAAACCCAAAAACTCCAATCGTCATATCCATTGTTAGATTCAATTTCATAATATTAATTGTCTTTTGATAGTGTAGTATCTACTATCGATTTGTTCCCAAAAAAAAAAAAAAGGAAGAACACGACAAAAAGAAAAGAAAAAAAAGAGAAAGTATAAGAAAAAAAAAAAAATCAGATAGAAAATAAGGAAAATTTACGAACCCTAATTTTTTTTTTTTTTTAATTCTAGGGAAAGGGGAATTGGGTAGTTTGGGTTAGTTCCAAGAAATTGAGAAGAGGATTTGGGGGTTGATATCATCTTGTTTGTGAGAATACACGAGTGACTGTGTGATATCATCATTTAGCGAAACACTAAGGGATTGTATCGTGAGGTTTAATTTTATATATATATTTGTGTTAGTAAAAATCTTTTCTGCAGGGACAATGTCGAGACAACATTCTCCTGAAGGTGAGGGGGGAAGGTTTATGCGGTTAGTAATTAGGCGTTGGGGGGTGAGATGAAGGGGATTTTTCTAAAGGGAATGGAACAAATTCATGAGACGGTAGAGCAAAGTTTTAGACAATCCACAAATGTATTCCAAGGGCATGGGGGGAAGTCGTTCTGGGAGAGTACCGAGGGGAGAATAAATGTCGAGTTTGACTTTTTTGACCCTTCTGTCGGGAGTTATAGAGTTATAGTGGTCGGAAAGGGGAACTGGGATTGGGAAAAGAGGAGATAGGGATAGAGAGGATGCAAATTAGTAGCTAACGATGAAGATTCCTCCTTTCCCAAAGGGAAAAAAAGATCCCGAGGCGTACTTAGAGGGGAAAAAAAGGTGGAGAGGTATTTGATTGTCACAACATAGTGGGGGAAAGAAAGTAAAACTTGCCCGCCATTGATTTTCGGGTTATGCTAAGTGTGGGGGGATCAAATTTTTTTGAAAGAAAGGGGGAGTGGCGAGCCACCTATTGAGTCTTGGGGAAAGATAAAAGGTGATGAAGAAGCGGTTTGTGCTTGCTATTACTTTGTGAATTGCACAACAATTGCAAAACCCAAGGTAGGGAACCGAAATGTAATGAGTATTTCAAGGAGATGGGAAATCACTATGATTAGGGCGAAGTAAGGAGGAAGAGAGGCTACAAGGCTAGGTTTCTTTTGCTAGGTTTTAATAGAGAAATCCAAAATTTGTTGAATTGCAGCATTATGTAAATTTTGGGGGAAAGGTCCTATTGGGTATAAAGGTTGAAACCGCACAAAAGGAAAGGAAATATAAGCAGGTTTCAAAAAGGGGACTGGTTCATCCACCTGAAACCAACTAATGGAAAAAGGAAGAAAAGCCTTTACCCCTAAACCAAAAGGAAGCAGAGGCAAGCGAGTTCTACTCCTAGTAACCAAGGTAACCCTGATTCTTCTACTTCTAGAAATCGTGACATTAGATGTTTTAAATGCCAAGGTAGAGGCCATATTGCTAGTCAATGTCCAAATAGGCGTGTGATGATTTTGCGTGATGATGGAGAGTATGAGACTGAGGGGGATAGTGAAGAAGATGATATGCCTCCATTAGAGGATGCTAGTGATGATGAGGAGCCTGCAATGGGAAGGCTAGTGGTAGTAGTGAAGCGAGCTTTGAATGTGCAGGTGAAGGAAGAAGAGGAGGTGCAAAGAGAGAATATATTTCATACTAGATGTTATATAGGAGATCACATTTGTAGTTTGATTATTGATGGAGGAAGTTGCACTAATGTAGTGAGTAATTTTATTGTTGAGAGGCTGGGGCTCAAAACTATTAGACACCCTAGTCCATATAAATTGTAGTGGTTAAATGATAGTGGTGAGACTAAGGTGAGTAAGCAAGCCTTGATTGGGTTTTGCATTGGTAGATATGAGGATGAGGTGTTTATGTGATGTAGTGCCAATGCAAGCATGTCATGTGTTGTTGGGGAGGCCATGGCAATTTGATAGGAAGGTTGTTCATAATGGCTTTTCTAACAAGTATACGCTTGTTCACCAGGGGAAAAGCTTTAATCTTAAACCGTTAACACCTAAGCAGGTGTATGAGGACCAGTTGCAGCTACAACAGTCTTTTGCAAAACATAAGGTGAGTGAAAAGCAGAGGGAGAGTGAGAGAGCAAAAGACAATGAGAAAGAAAAGGAATATAAAAGTCAATATCAAAAGGAAAAAGAGAGGAAGGCTGGAAAGAGTGTGAGAGACCAAGTTGAAGGGGGATCAACTTTGGTGGTGAGTGAAAAGGAGAGGGCAGCCTTATAAAAGGAGAGTTGTGTGGCGAGAGCGAGTGTAGTGAGGAGAGCGTTAGTGATGAAGCAACCTATATTGTTTCTGGTTTTTAAAGAAACATGTTTGAGCACTAACGGACTATCTAATTCTTTGCCTAGTGTAGTTATGTCTCTTGTGCAAGACTTTGAAGATGTCTTCCCTGAGGAGATTCCAAAGGGATTACCACCTATTCGTGGTATTCAGCACCAGATTGACCTTGTACCCGGAGCATCGATTCCAAACAAGCCAGCTTATAGGAGCAATTCGGAGGAGACAAAGGAACTCTAAAGGCAGGTCGATGAATTAATGGAGAAGGGGTACGTGAGAGAAAGCATGAGTCCATGTGCAGTGCCTGTGATTTTGGTGCCTAAGAAGGATGGGACATGGAGAATGTGTGTTGACTGTCGCACCATCAACAACATTACGGTAAAGTATCGTCATCCCATTCCTCGCTTAGATGACATGTTAGATGAGTTACATGGGTCCAATGTCTTTTCTAAAATTGATCTGAAAAGCGGATATCACCAAATTAGAATGAAAGAACGTGATGAATGGAAAACCGCATTCAAAACAAAATATGGATTGTATGAGTGGTTAGTAATGCCTTTCGGTTTAACTAACGCACCTAGTACTTTTATGAGACTTATGAATCATGTTTTGACTTTTATTGGAAAATTTGTGGTTGTCTATTTTGATGATATTCTTATTTACGGCAAGAGTTTGGAAGATCATATGTCTCACTTGAAGGATGTTTTAGAAGTGCTTCGAAAGGAACAGTTATATGTTAACCTCATGAAGTGCACTTTTTGCACAGACAAACTTATCTTTCTTGGTTTTGTTGTTAGTGCACATGGAATATAGGTTGATGAAGAAAAGGTTCGTGCGATCTAAGAATGGCCTAGTGATAGAGCCATTTTATACTAAATCTTTATAGTATGAATTGTGTTAATTTATTATTGATTTTATAGAAATCATAAGGAAATAGTACTTAATTTTATTATGGTAATAAATCAGGCTTAATGGAGTCAAGAGTGCTAATTCAAGTGATTTAGAGAAGTCATCTACAAACTGGATCAAAGACAAGGATTTACACCGCCGGAGGAAAGTACATGGGCGTGTATTTGAAGTACACGGCCGTGTACTTGGTTTGGAATCAACAGAGACATACACGGTTGAAGTATACGGCCGTGTATCTGTCTTGAAGAACTAATAGAAGGAGGCATGGTTTGTGATCTAGCTGTGGTGGAAGCCGTGCCATACACTGACCAAGGATGAAGAATTGTGAATTATTGACCAGAGGGAGGCACGGTTCGAAATCTGGCTGTGTTGGTGGGCGTGCTAGGCGTACGTTATTCACTTCTCGAGATTTACTTGAAAAAGGAAAGATATATTCATATCTTGCTAGCTGAAGATCCTCTACCATTCCTTAACAGTATAAATAGAACCAACCCTAGTGGAGAAAAGAGAGAAGATGATTTTTGGCAATGAGAAGAAACCGAATTTTTCATACTTTCACTTTTTTATTTTTGTTTTGAAGATGAACATGTGTAGCTAAGTAGATTTTCTAGCCAAAGGATCATCAAAAGTTTAATTCTTCACGAATTGTGAGATCTAATTGATTTATCTTTACTCTATTCTTTGTTTTTGGATATTTATATATCTTCTGAATGTTTTGTTAATGTTATCTTAGTTAATTGGTATGAATTAGAGCTCTTCTACTCAATTAGCAAGTTAATATATTGTCAACTAATACGTCAAATCCGTAATTGTTTGATAGTTCTGGTTTCTGTGACACAATGACATGTTTGATTATAAATTAGATAGTAAAATTCATGTTATGGAGATATATGATCTTGTTTAAATAGGTTATCTTATAATCTACTGGCATGAATTGGTAATCTCTCTAGTTTTTTTAATGCTATTGATAGATTAAATCCTAAGAGCTTGTTTAGGGTTGTTTAATCAATAAGAGAAGTAATCAATGAGCTTGTTTTGATTATCAAGAAAGTAAGGAGAGATAGGTTATTAGAGCTTGTTAATAACCATAACCAATTTATCTTAGATAAAGAATAGAAAATATTTGCATCAATGATCAGTTCTATGAATTAAACTATAGTGATTCCTTTAGTTAGGCTTTTATCATTATTCAATTTTTATTATCTGATTTCAATATTATTTTAATTCACAAACAAAACCCCCCATTCTTCTTTTCCTCTCTATTCTCTTTTAATAGAAATATATTTAACCAATCCCTATGGATACGACCCTACTCACTACTATACACAAATCATATAATTGTCTAGGAGTAGGTTTTTATTTTTGTTGGATTCGACACCCATCAAAATTTGGCGCCACGACCCGGGGATTGGTGTCATATTTATTTCTATTCTTGCATGACTCGTTCTTCTCATACAAGTGAACTCACTTATAATCTAGAGATTGAGAAGACTTTTAAGAGACTGTGAAGAGAAGCTAGGCTGCGTCAAAAAGAAACCGTATCATCTTCATCTACTGGACTGAACTTGGCATTGGATTTTTCTAATTCATCCATTGATTCTGAAAAAGAAGAAGATATGGCAAATCCGAAAAGAACATTAAGAGAATTGGCCGCACCGGATGTGAATCAACAACCACTTTGTATTCAATATCCTGAATTGGCTGTTGAATTTGAGTTGAAATCTGGTTTGATACATCTGCTACCCACCTTTCATGGTCTTGAGAATGAAGATCCTCACAAAAATTTGAAAGAGTTTCATATAGTGTGTTTTAGCATGAGGCCACAAGGAATATACGACGATCAAATCAAGTTACGTGCTTTTCCATTTTCTTTAAGTACTAGAGCTAAAGATTGGTTGTTTTATTTGCCTCCAGGTTCTATAACCACTTGGACAGATATGGTGAGGCTCTTCCTGGACAAATTTTTCCCTGTGTCTAGAGCTACTGGCATAAGAAGAGAGATTTGTGGTATCAAATAGAGGGATACCGAGACTCTTCATGAGTATTGGGAGAGGTTCAAGTAACTTTGTGCAAGCTGTCCACAACATGGGATATTTGAACAACTTCTCATTCAATACTTCTATGAAGGTATGCTTCCAATGGAGAGGAAGATGATGGATGCTGCTAGTGGAGGCGCCATAGTGAATAAAACCCTTGGTCAAGCTAGGGAATTGATCTCCATTATGGCTGCTAATTCGCAACAATTTGGGTATAGGCATGATTCATCTTCAAGGAAGGTAAATGAGGTAAGTGTTTCTAACCTTGAACATCAAATTTCTAACCTAACCTCCCTTGTACAGCAGATAGCTCTTGGAAATACACAGCAGGTGAAGGCTTGTGGAATTTGTGCTACTCCTAATCATCCTACCGACATGTGTCCCACATTTCAAGATGACAATCATGAGCATGCCAATGCTGTAGGAGGATTCCCAGGACAGCCACAAAGGAAATATGATCCCTACTCGAATACTTATAATCCTGGATGGAGGGATCATCCTAACTTCAGATATGGCAATAAACCACAAAATTTCCAACAATTCCAACCTAAGCGATCAAACCAGGTTCCACAAGCTCCTTCCACTTCAGGTATGTCTCTTGAGGAAATTGTTAAATCGCTTGCTGTTAATACAAAACAATTTTAGGATGAGACAAAGCAGAGCATTCAAAACTTGGAGAACCAGGTAAGCTAACTTGCTTCTTCTATAAACAGGTTAGAAACTCAAGGTAAGTTACCTTCTCAAACTATCACAAATCCAAAGAAAAGCGCTAATGCGATTACCTTGAGAAGTGGAACGGAATTACAGGGATCAAATGAGAAAGGACACCGAACTAATCTTGAGGAAGAGACTGAGAAAGAGATTTCGACTCAGAGCCAGCAGAACAACCGGACTAGAGGATCCCTCGTTGAACCACCAAAGGTCAAGGTGACAGCACCCCCTTTCCCTTCTAGATTAGCAAAATCAAAGAATGAAGCTAAAGAAAAAGCGATTCTTGAAACTGTTCGCAAACTTGAGGTAAATATTCCTTTGCTTGATGCAATTAAGAAAGTACCTCGATATGCTAAATTTCTCAAAGAATTGTGCACTAACAAAAGAAAGCTGAAAGGTAATGAAAAGATTAGTGTAGGTGAGAATGTTTCAGCTATTCTTTAGAAGAAGCTTCCTCCTAAATGTAAGGATCCAGGTATGTTTACTATTCCTTGCAAAATAGGTAATCTTGGAATCACTAAAGCTATGTGTGATCTAGGAGCTTCAATCAATGTCATGCCTTTGTTTGTTTATCAAGGTTTGAATGTTGGTCCTTTGAAGGAAACAGGTGTTATTGTTCAACTTACTGATAGGTCCAATGTTTATCCTGAGGGAGTTCTGGAAGATGTTTTAGTACAAGTTAATGGGTTGGTTTTCCCTGCAGATTTTTATGTGCTTGACATAGAGAATGATGATTCTCATAATTCATCAATGATATTATTAGGGAGACCATTTCTTAAGACATCCAGAACGAAAATTGATGTATATGACGATAACCTCACTATGGAGTTTGATGGTGAAGTGATTAAATTTAACATTTATGATGCCATGAAATATCCTAGTGATATCTCTCCTGTTTTTGTTGTGGATGTTACTGATCTATTAACACAGGCTACATTTGACTTGATAGACGATGATGAGTTGAAAATTGTACTTAATAGGAGTCTTACTATTAATGCATTGAAAACTCTTAAGGAGAAGCTTGTAATATCCTCTGATTTGTAGGACATGATTTGGGAGCTGGAATCGTTAAAACCTATTAGGTATCGTGTGTCCTACATTAATTTATAGTTGGAATTATGTACGATGCAAGCAATTATACAGTTGGAGCTGTTCTTGGCCAAAGAGTTGGAAGAGCTTCTCATGTCATTTATTACGCTTCCAGAACATTGGATAGTGCTCAATGCAACTATTCCACAACGGAGAAGGAACTCTTGGCTGTTGTTTTTGCATTAGAAAAATTCAGATCATATTTACTTGGTACTAAGGTAATTGTTTACTCTGATCATGTAGCTCTCAAGTACCTGCTCGCGAAGGAGGCGAAACCAAGACTTATTTGATGGATACTCTTACTACAAGAGTTTGATTTGGAAATACGCGATAGGAAAGGCTCTGAAAACTTAGTTGCTGACCACCTCAGTAGAATACTTATCAGTGACAGGTCAATACCAATACAAGATAATTTTCCAGATGAGCATCTCTTTTCTATTCAAAAGACAATTCCGTGGTATGCTGATATTGTCAACTATTTGGTTACTAAGACACTACCAAGTGATTTGTCTAGGGCTCAAAAAAATAAAGTTAAAAGTGATGCTAAGTACTATGTATGGGATGATCCGTATTTGTGGAAACATTGTGTTGATCAAATCATTAGAAGGTGTATTTCTCAAGACGATATTTCTTCTGTCTTACAATTTTGTCACTCATATGCATGTGGTGGACATTTTGGACCTAAGAGGACAGCTCAAAAAGTGTTAGGGTGTGGTTTGTTTTGGCCTACATTGTTTCGTGATTCTTTTATGTTTTGTAAGTCTTATAAACGATGTCAAAAAGTTGGCAACTTAGGACATAGAGACCAAATGCCACTTACCGCTATTCTTGCTTGTGAAATATTTGATATATGGGGTATTGATTTCATGGGTCCTTTTCCTCTTTCTTTTGGTAATGTTTACATCCTTCTTGCTGTGGATTATGTCTCAAAGTGGGTGGAAGCCAAAGCAACTCGAACTAATGATGCTAAAGTTGTTGTGGATTTTGTTAAATCTCATATTTTTGCTAGGTTCGGGACACCAAAGGCTCTTATTAGTGATCGTGGCACACACTTTTGTAATAGAGTAGTGGAAACTCTACTTAAAAAGTACAAGGTCACTTATCGCACTTCCACCGCATACCACCCTCAAACCAATGGATTGGCAGAAGTCTCAAATCGAGAAATCAAGTCTATTCTGGAAAAAACTGTCAATCCAAGTAGGAAGGATTGGAGCACAAGACTTGAAGATGCATTATGGGCCTACCGGACAACTTACAAGACCCCTATAGGTATGTCTCCTTACCGTTTGATATTTGGCAAACCATGTCACCTCCCTGTGGAGTTAGAACATAGGGCGTACTGGGCTGTAAAACAATGTAACATGCAAATGAATGAGGTTGGTGAGCACAAAAACTTCAATTACAAGAACTTGAGGAAATTCGAAGAGAAGCTTATGAGAATACTAAAATCTACAAGGAAAAAACAAAGGATTTTCATGATCAAATGATTTCTCGAAAGAATTTTTCTATAGGTCAAAAAGTATTACTTTATCATTCTCGATTGAAGTTGTTTTCTGGAAAACTACGATCACGGTGGGTTGGTCCTTTTGTTATCACTAACATATTTTCACATGGTGCAGTTGAGATCGCAAGTCTTGAAACTGGTAAGAACTTCAAAGTCAATGGTCATCGCTTGAAACCTTTTTATGAAGGATTTCAAGTATGTAATATTGAAGAAACATGTTTAACTTACCCCGAGTATTGTGATTGATTACAAGAACGTCTAGCTAAAGACGTTAAAGAAAGGCGCTTCATGGGAGGCAACCCATGTCAAAAAAAAAAAAAATCAATTTATTTTATCTTAGTTTTATTTTGATTTTTTTCTCTTTTGATTAGCTGCAGAAAGGGTACATATTATCATATGACACTCTCTAGTGCTTAAGGGGAGACCTCCAATCACTTTACACTTTATACCAGGGAAGTCCCAGTATTCTTTTTCTCTTATTTTCTAATGTTCCTTATGTTTTTAATTCCTCTTTAATTGTACTGAATTAGGAACAGTGCGGACACTGTTCAAACTAATTGTGGGGGAGAGGATAATAAATATAGAGAATAGAGAATTGACTCATACTTTGAATGTTTGTCCTTAAGCAATTTTAAGCCAAATTTTTCAAAATTATCATGAAATCTGGAGATTGTACTAAATGTTGTAATAAGCATCTACAAAATGCGAAATTAACTTGTTCAAGTGCTTTACTCACCTACTGCTATGATTAGAATACTTGGTTAAAATTAAGTAGTGAAATCTTTAGGAAACAAATTTACCTTGTATTCAGCTTTAGAATTGGAAGTTTAAGAGTAAGTCTAGTTCTTAAGTGAAAAATAAACAAGTTTATTTCTAGGTTAGATTAGCTACTCATAAGTCGCAAAATACCCTTATCTAGAGTAATGAAATTGTGCTTTATTGTTGAAGAAAAGGATGCTTAATGGAATGAATGTTAATTTCAGGATTTTCTAGAGTATTTTGGAGCAAAGGGAAGGAGTTTTGAAGAGTCGGATCAAGTTTGGAAGGAATTGGATACAATACATGTGAAGAAAAGAATTCTGGAAAGTACACAAGCGAGATACACGCCTATGTACTTTGCTTGTGTATACTGAAGTGGATGTCTGCAAAGTACACGAGTGAGATACACGCCCATGTACTTTGCTTGTGTATACTGAAGTGGATGTCTGGAAAGTACACGAGAAAAGTACACGCCCATGTACTTTGCTTGTGTATCTAAGTTTTGCTGCTGTGCAACGATGTTTTAAATACACGACCAATGTACACTCCCATGTACTTGCTCGTGTATATTCACATAAGGAAGCTTAGAAGAAAGCACGAGATATACGAACGAGATACACTACTCGTATATCCGCTCGTGTATGTATCCAACCCGGGTACATGTATAAATAGACCGTTAGTTGCCCTAGAAAGGAGGTTACGAATTTTGTACTTGCTCTGACTCTCATAACAACAGGGGAAAGAAGATTCCGTCAATTCAAAAGGAGATTGAAGACCTACGAAGAAGAAGATTCTATCTTTAAGAGCTGTGACTATGAATTTTATTTATTCTTCCAGTAATTGTATTTCATTTGTCCAATTTATGGAGGAGTAGACTCTAAATCTAGATTTTATTCGAAACTTCTCTGTCATGTGATGAAGATTCGGTTTTTAATGCGAAGTTGTCGACTTTCTTATGATTAATTGCATGCCCTTCAATTGTTTCTTAGATTCATAGATCCGGAATATGAATTTATGCATGATATCATATTAGTTAATTGAGAAATTGCTTTTATGATTAGATTTAATGCAATTAATGAGATTTGATTGTTCTTCTAGAGATAGGAAACAAGAGTCTTCTATTTACATCGATTATTTTGATGCGAATTCATGTGCTTTATGCAATTCTAGGCTGCTATTAATTAAGGAGAGATCTTATTTGATAAACCTAGGATTAGATAGGTTAATATACTTGAGAAAGTAGTTAACTTGACTAGGGAATTCGACAGTATAAGAAGTCAATTATGTCAATCTTCATAAATCTAATGAATTACATGATAGAGAAGGAGTAGAATAAGATCTAAGTTGCTTTTGTTAATTGATAAATCTTCCGAACCATTGTTGTTAGTGAGTTATTAGTTTTAAGGTTAGAGTAATTAAGTTTCAACCAACATATTTAAGTGTCGGTTAGATAATAGGAACGGAGTTAGTACTAGTAGTTGGTGTATCTCTATGGGATGACCCTGTACTTGACACTATATTACGTCCACGGTAGGTACACTTGCCTATTGCAACGTAGTTAGAATTAGGAACAGGCATTATAAATATTAAAACTACGATTGGCAACGATCAAGTTTTTGGCACCGTTGCCGAGGATACGCCAATATTAGAAACACTTTTTACCTATTAATTTAACCAATATATTTCTTTCTTATTTTTTTTTCCTTTTTCTTACTGAGAATTTGGAGCTCATAATTGATTTGTATTACGTTTACAGTGTATGACCAGAAGTCGCTCTAAGGAACTTGCTGTTTTTAATCCTGAGCCAGAGAAAATTGTTTGTCGTTATCAGAAAAAGCAACACTCGACGGAGTCAACATCATTTGGTATTCAAGGAAAATCACCAAAGGAAGAAATGGCTGATCAATTCAATAATCTTGCTCAAGAGCTGAATCAAGGAAATGTTGTTGTGGATCCCCCTAATCATCAACTGGTTGATAATAGAGATGGCCGAGTTAATGAGCCACCTAGAACCAATTCTGATTTTGCCAGGCCAAACTTGATCGGCGTCAGCTCTAGCATAGTCCATCCTCGAGTGGAGGCAAATAATTTTGAACTTAAGCCTGCCGTGATTCAGATGGTGCAGCAATATACTCAATTTGATGGTTTACAGGATGAAGATCCAAATGCGCATATCCAACTCTTTCTGGAGATATGCGATACCTTCAAATTTAATGGAGTTAGTGATGATGCAATCCGCCTCAAGCTCTTCCCATTCTCTTTGAAAGGCAAGGCTAAGCAGTGGCTGGATTCTTTACCGAGGAACTCCATTACTACATGGCATGGTCTGATTAAGAAGTTTATGGACAAATTCTTCCCTCCTTCAAAGACCGCTAAACTTCGAGCTGAGATTCAATCTTATCATCAGTATGACATGGAGACTTTGTATGAAACCTGGGAGAGATTCAAGGACTCAATGCGGAAATGCCCACACCATAGGATCCTAGAGTGGCTTCAAGTTCAGATATTTTATAATGGGTTGAACGATCAAACGAGACAAACAGTAGATGCCACAGCTGGTGGCACCTTGAACCATAAAACTCCTGAAGAAAGTTTGACTCTTTTTGAAGATATGGCCGCGAATAATTATGAATGGTCACATGGTAGGGGCAGAGAAAAGAAGGTGGCAGGCATTCTTGAAGTGGATGTGGCAACTTCTATCATGTCCAAAGTTGAGGCTTTATCTAGAAAGATCGATGGGTTGGCTGTCTCACAACATCAGCTGGCTATTGTGGAACCCTCAGGTGGTGAGGAAGGGCAAACAGAGCAAGTGGATTATTTGGGAAACCCAATTCGGCCCCAGAACAATCCATACAACAATACTTATAACCCAGGATGGAGAAATCACCCAAATTTTTCTTGGACTAACAACAATAATATTCAGAAGGGCAATCCGAATCCTCCACCAGGTTATCAAAGGCCAATGGTCCAGAGTTCCAAACCGCCAATTGAAGATCTCCTCACAAAATTCATCAAGGATTCAGAAGACCGATAGAAGTCCTTAGATTTGATTCTGAAAAATCAGGACTCGACTCTGAGGAATCATGAGGCATCAATACACATTCTTGAAAACTAGGTCGGTCAGATAGCTAAGCTTCTGTCAGAGAGATCTCAAGGTTCACTACTGGGAAACATGGAAACCAACCCGAGAGAACATGTTAAAGCTGTCACATTACAAAGTGGTAAGGAACTACAACCAAAGGTTCAAGAAGAAGAGAGTCGAGTGACTGAACCAGCAAAAGAACAAGTAGTTCTCAAAGAAGGGGGAAAGCATTCAGAAAAATCACCTAAAGAGAAATCATCACCTCCATTAATCCCAGAATACAAGCCCAATGTTCCTTATCCGCATGACTCAAGAAGGACAGAACATATGGGCACTATGGCAGATTTTTAGAGATATTCAAGCAATTGCATATCAACCTTCCACTGGTTGAGGCATTATCACAAATGCCACGATATGCAAATTTTTTTAAAGAGTTTCTATCGAACAAAAGGAAGCTTGAAGAGTTCTCCACTGTAACTTTAGGAAGAGAATGCTCTGCGGTAATTCAGAACAAACTCCCAAAGAAGTTAAAAGATCCTGAGAGCTTTACCATCCCTTGCTTGATAGGGAATTTATCTGAAGAATGGGCATTGGCTGATTTGGGAGCTAGTATTAATTTGATGCCATACAAGATGTTCCAGAAATTGGGTATTGGAGAGCCGAAACCGACCAAAATGAGTCTTCAGTTAGCCGATCGATTAGTCAAATTCCCGAGAGGAGTAGTCCAAGATGTATTAGTGAAGGAGCAGGACTTCATCTTCCCGGTAGATTTCGTCATCCTTGACATGGAAGCAGATGTGGAGGTCCCTCTTATATTGGGGAGGCCATTTTTGGCTACTGCTAGAGCCATAATTGATGTTGGGGATGGGAAGTTAGTGTTGAGAATGGGAAATGAAGAGGTCATAGTGAAAATGCCTGACGTCCTTAGACAAAGCTTGCACCATGATGATACATGCTATGCAATCGACTGCCTTGACTTCGCAGTTTCAGATTCATTGCAAGACTTATCGATTGGTGATGCATTGGAATTGTGTTTGATGAATGGGGAGAAAGAGCAACCTGAAAATATGGTGATTAGAGCAGTTGTCAATCAGCTTAATAATAATCCTGAGTTGAGAGAAGAAAGAAGCTTTGAAGGTATGAATAGATCCACCATTCAGAGATCGAAACCTTCAATTGAGGAACCACCTGAGCTAGAATTGAAACAACTGCCATACTACATTCAATATGCATTTTTGGAAGAAGATTCTAAACTTCCAGTCATAATTGCATCAAATCTAGATCAAGATCAACAGGAAAGGTTATTGCATGTCCTGAGGCAACACAAGAAAGCAATTGCATGGAAAATTGCAGATATAAAGGGGATTAGCCCATCGTTTTGTACACACAAAATTTTCATGGAAGATCGTGTCAAGCCAGTGGTACAACCGCAACGCCGACTTAATCGAAATATGAGAGATGTTGTAAAAAAGGAAGTCATCAAATTGCTTGATGCAGGAATGATTTACCCGATTTCTGATAGCACATGGGTGAGCCCCATTCAAGTAGTTCCGAAGAAAGGCGGTATGGCAGTAGTACCGAATGAAAAAAAATGAACTCATCCCAATGAGAACTATCACTGGATAGAGAGCTTGTATAGATTACCGCAAGCTAAATGACGCATCTCGAAAGGATCATTTTCCTCTTCCATTTGTGGACCAAATGCTTGAAAGGTTAGTTGGTCATGCATATTACTGTTTCCTCGATGGGATGTCTGGATATTTTCATATTTCTATCGCACCCGAAGACTAGGAAAAGACGACATTCACATGCCCTTTTGGGACCTTCGCTTATCGACGCATGCCTTTCGGATTATGCAATGCTCCAGCCACCTTTCAGCGATGCATGATGGCTATTTTTGAGGATATGGTAGGAGACAAGATGGAAGTATAAATGAATGATTTTTCTATTATTGGGAATTCTTTTGATGAGTGTCTACACCATCTTGAGTTAGTGTTGCAATGTTGTGAAGATACTAACCTGGTCCTAAATTGGGAGCAGTGCCATTTTATGGCAAAAGAAGGTATTGTCTTGGGTTATAAAATCTCCAAGAAAGGTATTTTCAAGGTGAATGGTCAAAGGCTTAAGCATTACTTTGGGGACAAAACAGTTTTGGAAGAAAAGGAGGAGCTAAACCTCATTCTCATCTCCATTTGAGCTCCACCGGTTCATTACATCGAGCTAACGACGTTAAACAACAGCGCTTCTTGGGAGGCAACCCAAGTTACGTAGGTAAGTTTTTTTCTTTTTTTTCTTTTTTATCATCCGTTGTTTTGGAGTAACTTGTGCAGGACAACAAGCTACAGAGGGTTTAACCAAGTTTGGATTCTATGAAAGTCGCCTTAATAGAGCTTCTTTTAAGCTCTAAGTGTGGCGAAATTCAGGATGGGAGACCTTTTCAAGGGAATGTAAGATGAAGTGATGACAGGTATGTACTTTGATCTGCACAACTGGGTACACTAGTCGTGTATCCAGTTTCTCACACATGCTAGAGGGTGTCTAAATTGACTTTTCAATACAAAAGGGGAATACATCATGGTGTGCCCTCCCGTGCACTTCAAAATATGCTCATTGTGTACATATCAGAGATACACGAATAAGGTACACGCTCGAGTATTTGACCCACATAAGGCATAATTCGATACACGAACAAGGTACATGCTCGTGTACCTAGTCGTATATTTGACCCACAGAATACCCCCTCTATATACACAAACAAGGTACACGCTCGTGTACCTGGTTGTGTATATAGAGGGGGTGTTCTGTGGGTCGGATATACGATACCTGGTCGTGTATTTAACCCATAGAATGCTCTCCCAGATACACGAACAAGGTACACGCTCATGTACCTGGTCGTGTATCTACCTACAGAATGCTCTCCCATGATACGCGAACAAGGTACACGTTCGTGTATCTAACCCACAGAAAGGATTCCAAAGTACATGACCGTGTACTTTGATCGTGTATCTAATTTTTCTGCTCGTACTATAAAAGGACTCCTCACTTCACTCTACCATTTACACGACCCATTCTCCATTCATGTATTTAACCCACTCACTCCCACTCTACTCCTCCATACCGTGGTTGTCCTTTCCACACTATAAACTTCTTCTGTTTCAAGGATTCAAGGTAAGTAAGTTCTCTCTTCTTCTTCTTCAACACTTATTGCAATAAGGTTGTTGCTCGGTTTTCTTTTACGACTACCATACATGCTTAGATCTATGATGATGGTATGATGAGTGATTTCGCATTGTGGAAGTCGATTGTTGATAGATCTGTAGACATTTTGAACTCACGTGAATGCATGTATGATTGATGTCTTGAGTGGCTACCAAATAAGTGAATCAATAGTTAGGGTTTGAACATGAATATTTAGGATTTTGATTTTGTGGGTTTCTGGAACAATGTTGTTGTATTTCTTTTCCGATCTTCGTCTTAGAAACCAAGTTATGAGGTCATTTTTTTTTTATGATCACTAAACTATCGCACCTAAGTTCTTAGAATCAAGATTCGAACTTTATCATTTGATGATGCTTTGGGTGTGTTGTAGTTACATTGTTGGCCTTCAGGAAGGTAGGTTGATAATAGACTAAAGCCACAAGACCTAATTGTGAGCGTTCCTATGGTAATTTGTGCATGTATTAGATGGGCAGATACACAACTAGGTACACGGTTGTGTATCTCAAGTGTGCTATCCTCCTCCTTGTTTCGGAAACCCAATGCAAGTCCTATCATCTTCTTTGTGTACTTAACAAACCTACCCTATTTTGAGACCATTGTGATTGATTTAGATGGTCACAAAGACTTGTGCAGTTAAACCAAAGTTTACTAAGAAGAAGAAGACCACCCCTGCTAAGAGGAAGCGGGATGGTGCTAGTTCATCCTCATCGACATTCTACTAGCTATGCAATTGGTCCATCACCTGTTGAATCCCGGGAAGTCTCAATTCCTTTTCTTTTTATTTTTTCTTTTTATCTCTTTATTTCTCATTACGTTCTTGAATGATAAAGACATTGGGGACAATGTCTCAATCTAAGTGTGGGGAAGGGGATACTAAAGAAATTTAATAAGGGTTATGTTGAATTGTATCAGTCATTAAAAAATTTCCCCTAATTTTTGTTTTTCTCTTTTTGCTTGATAATCGAATTTTGAAATCATGATTGCAAATTACATAGTATTCTAGCATTTAGTGAATGAATTCCTCTAAAAGTGTGTTGTGCATGTCACCTTTGTTTTCTTTGGAACATTGATACTTAGTCAAAGTTATGGGATAAAATCGTTGTGAAACTCAAAGATCTTGAGAGCCATTTAATCTTTCATGAAAGGGCAAATGAAATGATTCTCTTGGTGATCCTTCTTAGAAGATTTCTTTAAAGTAATAATTTAATGAAAGCATGTTATACTTGAAAAATAAAGGAATGGTTAGTATGGGCAGGCTTTGGTCCCTCAGAAGAGTGAAGTTCGACTCCGCTACTAACTAGTCAAAATAATAAGTTAAGGTAATAGAGGTTCGATGGGGTTCCTTTAAAACCTGGTCACCTAAGGTCGTCCGGCCTGGGATCGACCGACCGAGGAAATTACCGTAATAAAATGAAATACCATAAAGGCAAAAGTTGAGAGGGTCTTGTAACTCGAGTAATTAAGCCCATAGGAACGCCCTCAATTGAGGGGATAACGTTCGTTAAATTGGGTGACGAGCCTAGGATTATCAGCTGAAAACTCGTTACATGGGTTGCAAGATTTCAAAAAAAAAATAAAAAATGAAACCAGTGTGAACTATTACAAAGAATAAAATCTTTGAAGAGATCAACCAAAAAGGAGGAGGAATCCAGGGGAAACATAGATGCAATGTATTTTCATTATTGATTGCTTCACTAAGAGAGATAATTGAGAAGATATTAGACTTTTTAATGGTGGTTGAAATGTACCACGTTTCCTTTTGCTTTGATTGATCTTGTGTCTAATTTTGATCATGAAAGCCATTGTTAAAATGACAAGGGTAAAGATTGGTCTACTCTGATTAATCCTAGAAATTTGACTAAAGTATCTTTGTTATAATACTTTCACGACAAGGTGAGAAGCACACTCATTAGACTGAGGGATTGCATTGAGCTTTAAAGATTAAAATTCATAAATGTTAATGTGTGAGTAGTATTATTTAGTAACGACAATCATGATTAACGAGAAGTTTGATTAATGTTTTATTTTGCTTGAGGACAAGCAAAGACTTAAGTGTGGGCAAGTTTGATAAGTCGCAAAATACCCTTATCTAGAGTAATGAAATTGTGCTTTATTGTTGAATTTTTAGATGATTTGTTGAAGAAAAGGATGCTTAATGGAATGAATGTTAATTTCAGGATTTTCTAGAGTATTTTGGAGCTAAGGGAAGGAGTTTTGAAGAGTCGGATCAAGTTTGGAAGGAATTGGATACAATACATGTGAAGAAAAGAATTTTGGAAAGTACACAAGCGAGATGCACGCCCATGTACTTTGCTTGTGTATACTGAAGTGGATGTCTGGAAAGTACACAAGTGAGATACACGCCCATGTACTTTGCTTGTGTATACTGAAGTGGATGTCTAGAAAGTACACGAGCAAAGTACACGCCCATGTACTTTGCTTGTGTATCTAAGTTTTGCTACTGTGCCACGATGTTTTAAATATACGACCAATGTACACTCCCATGTACTTGCTCGTGTATATTCACATAAGGAAGCTTAGAAGAAAGCACGAGATACACGAACGAGATACACTACTCGTATATCCACTCGTGTATGTATCCAACCCGGGTACATGTATAAATAGACCGTTAGTTGCCCTAGAAAGGAGGTTACGAATTTTGTACTTGCTCTGACTCTATAACAGCAGGGGAAAGAAGATTCCGTCAATTCAAAAGGAGATTGAAGACCTACGAAGAAGAAGATTCTATCTTTAAGGGCTGTGACTATGAATTTTATTTATTCTTCCAGTAATTGTATTTCGTTTGTCCAATTTATGGAGGAGTAGACTCTAAATCTAGATTTTATTCGAAACTTCTCTGTCATGTGATGAAGATTCGGTTTTTAATGCGAAGTTGTTGACTTTCTTATGATTAATTGCATGCCCTTCAATTATTTCTTAGATTCATAGATCCGGAATATGAATTTTTGCATGATATCATATTAGTTAATTGAGAAATTGCTTTTATGATTAGATTTAATGCAATTAATGAGATTTGATTGTTCTTCTAGAGATAGGAAACAAGAGTCTTTTGTTTACATCGATTATTTTGATGCGAATTCATGTGCTTTATGCAATTCTAGGTTGCTATTAATTAAGGGGAGATCCTATTTGATAAACCTAGGATTAGATAGGTTAATATACTTGAGAAAGTCGTTAACTTGACTAGGGAATTCAACAGTATAAGAAGTCAATTATGTCAATCTTCATAAATCTAATGAATTACATGATAGAGAAGGAGTAGAATAAGATCTAGGTTGCTTTTGTTAATTGATAAATCTTCCGAACCATTGTTGTTAGTGAGTTATTAGTTTTAAGATTAGAGTAATTAATTTTCAACCAACATATTTAAGCATCGGTTAGATAATAGGAACGGAGTTAGTACTAGTAGTTGGTGTATCTCTATGGGACGACCCTGTACTTGACACTATATTACGTCCACGGTAGGTACACTTGCCTATTGCAACGTAGTTAGAATTAGGAACAGGCATTATAAATATTAAAACTATGATTGGCAACGATCAACTACTGTATACTCTTTGAAGTTGTTTGTGAAACAATTATAACACTTATTGAAAAAAAAAAATATGTGCTGAAAAAGAATCAAGCATAGCCATTACTCCAATGATTCAAATAATTGAGTTAATAGTATTCGAACTTGAATGTAAGAGTGAGGAAGATTCCGTAGGGGTATTTTAAAACCCGGTCACTTGAGTGACGAGCTCGGGATGTTGTCGACTCAATGAACTCACTATAACGATAAGGGCAGAAAAGGCGAAAGTTCATGAAAAGAAGCGGGCAAAAACCCGTTAAAATAGATGCTTGATTAAATCAAAAGAATATGAATGTAAAAAAATCATTGAATGAAATAAGACTTGTAATAAAAAGGGAGAAAATCTATGGAAAGAGTAGATACCATATGCTTTTACTTTGTGTTGCAAGGATTATATACTTGCTAATATTCAATAAAGTTTTGATTGGGTGTTTTTCCTTATTGGATTAAGTATTTACTTTTGGAATAAAAGTTCTTTTGCTAAATATGAGGATTAAAGTTTGTTTTGTTTTGATTAGCTATTAAATTTTGTCTATGGTAATTTAATCACAGGAAACCGGTTTGGTTGGAGCAGTATACATTAAAATTACAAGTCATGAATTATAAAAGAATAGATGCTTGAAATGATGAAAAGAAATTTATTATAATCTATGACGGATTTCTCAATTGATTTGATTCAATTGCTTAAGGACAAGCAAGAGTTTAAGTGTGGGGGAATTTGATAGAGCCATTTTATATTAAATCTTTATAGTATGAATTGTGTTAATTTATTATTGATTTTATAGAAATAATAAGGAAATAGTACTTAATTTTATTATGGTAATAAATCAGGCTTAATGGAGTTAAGAGTGCTAATTCAAGTGATTTAGAGAAGTCATCTACAAACTGGATCAAAGACAAGGATTTAAACCGCCGGAGGAAAGTACATGGGTGTGTATTTGAAGTACATGACCGTGTACTTGGTTTGAATCAATAGAAACATATACGGTTGAAGTACACGGCCGTGTATCTGTCTTGAAGAACCAACAGAAGGAGGTACGGTTTGTGATCTAGCCGTGGTGGAAGCCGTGCCATACACTGACCAAGGATTAAGAATTGTGAATTATTGACCAGAGGGAGGCACGGTTCGAAATCTGGCTGTGTTGGTGGGCATGCCAGGCGTACGTTATTCACTTCTCGAGATTTACTTGAAAAAGGAAAGATATATTCGTATCTTGCTAGCTGAAGATCCTCTGCCATTCCCTTAACAGTATAAATAGAACCAACCCTAGAGGAGAAAAGAGAGAGGATGATTTTTGGCAAAGAGAAGAAACCGAATTTTTCATACTTTCACTTTTTGATTTTCGTTTTGAAGATGAACATGTGTAGTTAAGTAGATTTTCTAGCCAAAGGATCATCAAAAGTTTAATTCGTCACGAATTGTGAGATCTAATTGATTTATCTTTACTCTATTCTTTGTTTTTGGATATTTATATATCTTCTAAATGTTTTGTTAATGTTATCTTAGTTAATTGGTATGAATTAGAGCTCTTCTACTCAATTAGCAAGTTAATATATTGTTAACTAGTATGTCAGATCCGTAATTGTTTGATAGTTCTGGTTTCTGTGACACAATGACATGTTTGATTATAAATTAGATAGTCAAATTCATGTTATGGAGATATATGATCTTGTTTAAATAGGTTATCTTATAATCTACTGGCATGAATTGGTAATCTCTCTAGTTTTTTTAATGCTATTGATAGATTAAATCCTAAGAGCTTGTTTAGGGTTGTTTAGTCAATAAGAGAAGTAATCAAAGAGCTTGTTTTGATTATCAAGAAAGTAAGGAGAGATAGGTTATTAGAGCTTGTTAATAACCATAAACAATTTATCTTAGATAAAGAATAGAAAATATTTGCATCAATGATCAGTTCTATGAATTAAACTATAGTGATTCCTTTGGTCAGGCTTTTATCATTATTTAATTTTTATTATTTTGATTCACAAACAAAACCCACCATTCTTCTTTTCCTCTCTATTCTCTTTTAGTAGAAATATATTTAACCAATCCCGTGGATACAACCCTACTCACTACTATATACAAATCATATAATTGTCTAGGAGTAGGTTTTTATTTTTGTTGGATTCGACACCCATCACCTAGTCCAACCAATGTAAGTCATGTGCGGAGTTTCCATGGACTAGTGAGCTTTTACAGGAGATTTGTGAAGGATTTCAGTACCATTGCAGCACCACTTACTGAGGTAATTAAGAAGAACGTGGGGTTCAAATGGGGAGAGCAACAAGAGAAGGCCTTTTAGACGCTTAAAAATAAGCTGACTCAGGCGCCATTACTCGCTTTACCTAACTTTGCTAAAACATTTGAAATTGAGTGTGATGCCTCAGGATTAGGTATTGGAGCAGTGCTTATGCAGGAGCGAAGACTGATTGCATTCTTTAGCGAGAAGCTAAGTGGGGCAACCTTAAACTACCCTACTTACGACAAGGAGTTATATGCATTGGTTCGAGCCCTAGAGACATGGCAACACTACCTATAGCCAAAAGAGTTCGTTATCCACACTGATCATGAATCTTTGAAGTACTTGAAGGGGCAACATAAGCTGAACAAGAGACATGCTTGTTGGGTAGAGTTCATCGAAACATTTCCATATGTCATCCACTACAAGCAAGGTGAAGAGAATGTCGTGGCTGATGCACTTTCTAGAAGGTATACTCTTATTTCTACTTAGTTATAGACTGCTTGGTTTTGAGCACATTAAGGAATTATATGCTGCTGATCGAGATTTTTGTGAGGAGTATGTACATTGTGAGAAGAGTGAGCATGGTAAATTTTATAAACATGAAGGATTCTTGTTTAGGGATAGTAAATTGTGCATTCCAATTTGTTCTTTAAGAGAATTACTCGTGAGGGAGTCTCATGGAGGAGGTTTAATGGGACACTTTGGAGTAGTTAAAACCTTAGGGGTATTGCAGGAACACTTCTATTGGCCTCACATGAAACGAGATGTTGAGAGGATTTGTGAGCGATGTGTCACGTGTAAGCAAGCGAAATCTAGGGTCCAACCTTAAGGGCTTTACACCCCACTTCCCATTCTTCATGAGCCTTGGGTAGATATTTCTATGGATTTTGTATTAGGTTTACCCAGGTTTAGACATGGTCGAAATTCTATTTTTTGTAGTTGTTGATAGATTCTCTAAAATGGCACATTTCATTCCTTGTCACAAAACAAATGATGCTTGTAATATTGCTAATTTATTCTTTAAGGAAGTTGTGTGATTGCATGGTATGCCTAGAACAATTGTATCAGATAGGGATGCTAAGTTCTTGAGCTACTTTTGGAAGACCTTGTGGGCTAAGTTAGGAACTAAGTTATTGTTTTCTACTACTTATCATCCACAGACTGATGGTCAAACTGAGGTAGTAAATCGAACTTTATCTACCTTGTTGAGGGCTGTAATTAAAAAGAATATTAAAAGTTGGGAGGATTGTTTGCCGCATGTTGAATTTGCTTATAACCGTACAGTGCATTCTGCTACTAAATTTACTCCTTTTGAGATTGTGTATGGTTTTAATCCACTAACTCCTATGGATTTATCACCTTTGCCTGTTTCTGAGTATGTTAATTTAGATGGCAAGAAGAAGGCCGAATTTGTTAAACAGATCCATGAGAAGGCAAGGCTAAACATTGAGCGACGAACAGAGCAGTATGTGAAACAAGCCAACAAGGGTCGTCAACAAGCTGTCTTTGAACCTGGAGATTGGGTTTGGGTTCACATGCGCAAAGAGCGTTTTCCCGTGCAGTGTCGATCTAAACTACTTCCTAGAGGCGATGGACCATTTCAAGTTCTTGAGCGCATCAACGATAATGCATACAAGATAGATTTGCCTGGTGAGTATCAAGTAAGTGCCACATTTAATGTTACTGATCTGAGTCCTTTTGATGTAGGTGATGATTTGAGGACAAATCCTTTTCAAGAGGAGGGGAATGATGAGATCCATGATGAGAGCCGAGCCGAAAGAAGAAATGTGGATCCTCTTGAAGTATCGCCTGGACCGATCACAAGAAGCCGAGCGAAACGACTCAAGGAAGCACTTAACGGGTTGAAAAAGGATGTCCATGAAGCCGGAAAGGATTGAAGCAATCATGAAGTCGGAACGGATTGGAACAACCATGGGAAGACTCTTGCTCTTATATAAGTCACACTGGACACGGGTTGAAGAAGGCGTGTATTTTCAAGGCACGGCCGTGTAGGAATCTCAAGATTGCACAGAAGCATACACGGCCAAACACACGGCTAAAAGGCACGGCCGTGTGTAGAGTCAAGCAAATCCACAGAAAGATACACGACCAGAAGTACACGGTCGTGTATGTTGCTAGAAGTTGCACAGAAAGGTACATGGCCAAAGTATACGGGCGTGTATACGGCCGTGTATCCCCTACCGACCAATATGTTTTGTTTTGTTATTTTTACGCACTTATTGAAGTGATGTCGTTTTGGGCTTGTATTTTCACGAATTGTAACCCTAGTATAAATGCTCCTAGGGTTTAGAACAACAAACAACATACATCTTAGAACATTAAACATCTTTGAGAGGCTCCTCTCTTGGTTCTTCAAGAACTAATTTGAACTTATCGAATTGATTTCCGTAGCGTTCATCCCGACTTATCAATCAGTCTTTCATCCCGATTGTGGCGTCTTCACATTATACCAAGGTTCTTGTCTCGCTTATAGACAACGGGTCGCGGTTTCCACTTTAGGTGTTTGGGTGTCTTAGGTAACGAATTTCCGAACGTATTGGTATTGGGTTTCGTCACGGGTTGACGTGGTTTGTATCACTGACTATTGGCTTCATCACCAATTCCCCCATTCACGCTGTCATTCGACATAGTTGTAGACCCCCGTATACCGATCCTCAAAAACAATTTGAAGCAAGGACACACACTCCACAACTACACTTCCCTTAACGCCACACAATAGCAACTACAAAAAGGAAAACAAATAAATCCACTTACTTCACAAGTATGCTATTACAACCCACGTATAATACTCTTCTCCACAATACGTTAATACAACACGGTGCAACACTTATATAATTCACCTCCACATGCAACACTTGCAATCCCCTTTTAATCACACACACACACACAACACCGTACACTCACTATTGCTTAACACACCAATGTAATGCCACACACACACCTTTGCTATACATGGTGCAACAATTTTTTTTTTTTTTTAAGTTCCATAAATCACTCCTTCACAAACAACTCCCACGGCAACAACACAAGTGGCAACAACAACAAATACACTTCCACTTCCACGGCAACAATAATAAATGGCAACACAACAAATATACTTCCACTTCCACGGCAAGGATAACAAGATATACCACTTTCCACAAATGTAATCTACAACTTAACAATAGGCAGCAACTCTAATTTGAATTTCAACCTCTTCACTAATTGCAAGCCTTCCTCAATTGGTAAGAAATGAATTTCAAATTCAAATAACACTCATTAACTCCCACAACTTAATGGATGTGTTTGAATTCAAATAGATTCCTTACTACTCAACGCAATGCAAATCTGTAAAATACACTTCCCCAATTCATAATTTGCACAATGGAATTACAACAACAAGCTTCGCAACCTCCTTCACGCAACAAGCTAGTCACCGCAAGAAAAGGCAATTTTTTTTTTTTCAAGTTCACAAAATTGTTGAATTAACAACACTTCTATTCTTCTTCCCTTCCATGAAAATAATCAATCACAAGAAGCTACAACAATCTTCCTAATCCAACTCCAACAAGCAACAAATCAGATTTCAATCAAGGAAATTTTCACAACTCAAAGCTACAACACACAATTTCGGTTCAAAAATGAATAACCTTAATTGAAGATGATAATCACGAAATCAACCAACACTTAATCCCTTCTCTAAACTTGTGCTCTGATACCAAAAGATGATGTGCTCAAAACCAAGTTCAAGCACAATCAAATGACTCAAGAAACAACTCTCAAATCAATCACAAAAACCAATCTAATGTGAATGATAAGTCACGTGAAACCCTTTGAGATTTGATGGAAAACCAAAGAACAAATGAAGTAATTGCAATCCCTATTTGTAATATTCACCAAGTGACAACAAAAAGACATGAGATTCATGTGAAATCAGAACAAAATTGAAGCACCAAAACCATGAATTCCACTCCCCCTTCAATTCCAATGCATGCCAATATCAAATGATATATATAATTCAAGTACTAAAAGAACAATCAATCTTAACAAGACAATTGTTCATGAATTACACTCACAAATAATTCCAAGAAAGATTCAAATCCACCCTAGATATGACTCATTAGAGAAGAAATGAAAAATAACAAAGATGAAATCG
Source organism: Laguncularia racemosa (assembly GCA_037954665.1). NCBI lineage: Eukaryota > Viridiplantae > Streptophyta > Magnoliopsida > Myrtales > Combretaceae > Laguncularia > Laguncularia racemosa. The sequence continues at coordinate 25,811 of JBBMOL010001199.1, forward strand.
ATATGACTCACAATTCCCCTTTGTCGCACTCGCCATAATTCCAATTCTTAAGTTGAAATTGATAAGAGATTTTTGAACTAAGATAAACCCTAATTCCACACATGAAGTGTTGATGTCTAATTTGCAAAATATGGCCTCCTCAAACCCTATTATAAGCAAGTATTTATACTTGCTACTCCTAGGGTTAGAAAATGGTCAAAATTACAAGTTTGCCACTTTTAAGGTGGCTAGTCCTAAATGAAAATTACAAGGAAATGAAAGTGTCCCAAAACCAAATACAACCAAAAATAGTTCATAAAACAATTACAAAGTACAAAATATCATAAGTCTTCATGAACCAATGCCTCGGAATGGAAAACAACCGTAGTAGGTCTTTAATTGTCACTCTAAAAATGTTCTGTGTCCATCAACTGTTGTAGGATATATTGGCATCCCATGGGGAATTATCATTGTGCTTGTAAGATTATTCTCAAATATTTATTAGAATAAAAGACATAAAGTAAAATATGAGCGATTTAGATCATCATCCAAATCGGGTTCTGAAAATGTCGACTGTGTCAGAAATTTTCCCATCACTTTAGTAGGTAGCACATCAATTGTCTCCATTGTTACAAGATCATGGGTGATAGTGTTGGCAACACTACACTAGTTATTGTAAGCAGCAAGTGGATTACTTCTAATATTGTTATACTTAATGATTATTTCCCTATTTTGCACTTTCTCATTGAATATCCTCTTTGAGTTCAAGTAGTCTATAGTGGAATGACCTACGGTTCTATAGAGCCTACAAAATTAGGGGTTACTCTTCTCCTCTATAGTAGGTAGACATTCAACCCTTAAGAGTTTAATATTTCCATCCCATAACCATTGATTGAGCATTGCATGTACTTTTCCCATCATGCATGCGTATGACAATGGTAGTGCAAATCCTCTTGGTTTTTGATAAGATCACATTATACTTATATTTTCTTTTAGACTTATATTAAATTTATTTTAATATTATAAGAAAATATAAAGAAATGATACTTAATGGTATTTATTGTGAAAATACAGGTTTTGAGGACCCAAAAGTAAATTACAAGTTAATTGGAGGAGTTTTTCACAAAATTGAAGAAGTGAGCGAAGGATTGCACTGAAGGCTGCCGTCCTTGGGCCGGCCTACATTCAAGGCCGCCGGCCTTGAGCCGGCCTTTAAACCGGCCTAAAAAAGAAGAAAAGCCGCCGGCCTTGAGCCGGCCTTCATTACTCCCCGGATATCCATTGCGAGAATCTCTCCAAAATCGTATCCTAATTAATTTGCTGACTCAAATCCTCATCAGATCAACCTTATCCCCCTCCTCTTTGGATCTATAAATAGACCCCTTGTGTGAACCTTGGAGGCATCCTTTCTTTTGTTAAGCATCCTTTCTTTTGTTTAGAATCCTTTTGTTCTTCTTCTTTGTTTTAGCATCATTTGTCTTTCTTTTAAATCATTAGAATTTCCTTAGGTACTTTAGATTTTTCCAAAGTTTAGTTTGAAGGAAGAATGTCATTTTGTTGAAGTTTGCTTTCAATTGAAGAATTCAAGGAGTCATTTTTGAAGATTGAAGCTCTTGAAGATTATAACCATTGTTTCATTTACTTTATTTTCTTTTATGCCATTTATTAGTTGTTTAATATGAATTCCATTGCACCTCTTTATTTCAATTGTTTTTATGCAACTCATACTATAATGTTCTAAATCATCCTTGTGGGAAATTGGATGAAACTCTAGAATGTTAAAAGGATAATTGTAGCCATGTTATGTAATTAGGAATTATTAGGATTATTCATGATTGCAATTCCTTTGATTTCAATTATAATCAGTCTTTGATTATAATTGTTAGAAATCCTTTTGATACGGGAATTGATTAGGATTTGTTAAGAATTCTTAATTAGATTGATTATCAATACGGGAGTTGCGATAATTGGTTTAATTAGAGTTTATGGAGGGCGCAATGCAATGTTTCTTGTTAATTAATCACTAAGGGATTAGGGTTAATTGATTTAGGGCATTAGTTGTTTGTAGCATCGGGAGGTGTATGAACATAATTTTGATTCCTTGGCTAATTGGAGACGCGGAAGCCGACTAATTGATTTAAGGTCAACATCCCTAAAAAGGATTTTCTAAACTCACTTGAATAACCTTATAACCACTAGTTGACATAACTTGGTAGCAATTTGATTAACAAATCTAGGGTGAATTCTAATTTCCCTTGTTCATAATTGATAGATTCGTCATAAAATTTTTCTTGTTGCTTTAAGTTAAATTTTTAGATTAGACATTTCAAAACCCCTTTTTAATCACCTAGATATTGATAAGAATTGCCATAGATCTAGTACTCTATTGGTTCCTCGAGGGATCGACAACGTTACTTTTCACCACTTTATTACTTGATACGACCAGTGCACTTGCTGCAATTTACGCTCCCATTTTATATATATGTTCTGAGTGTATCAAGTTTTTGGCACCGTTGCCGGGGAACTAATAGATATTAGATTTTGTAATTCTGTTGGTAATTTAGGCACAATTATTTTGTTATTTAATTTTTCTTATCATTGTGTGATCGTTTTCCATTCTCTTTAAGGGTCTTTTTATGCGCAAGAGTAGAAGTGCTGAACTTCTACCAATTAATCTTGAGATAGAACGCACCTTGCGACAACTTAGAAGAGAGCAGAGAAGAAAGGAAGAAGAGAACATGGCAGATGAGAACAACAATCAGATTCAGGGTGTTGGTAGAGCACTTCGAGAATACACGGTACCTGTTGTTTCAGGTCCTGCAATTAGAAGACCAACAATTCAGGCTAATAATTTCGAGTTAAAACCAGCACTCGTTCAAATGGTTCAATCAAATCAATTTGGAGGATATCCAAATGAGAGTCCTGATGAGCATATTGTAGTGTTTCTTCAATATTGTAATACAGTGAAAATGAATAATGTATCTGATGATGTAATTAGGCTACAACTTTTTCTGTTTTCACTTAGAGAAAAAGCTAGGGCTTGGTACAATTCATTGCCACAAGACTCTGTAACCACTTGGGTAGATCTCTCATCTAAATTTTTAAGGAGATTTTTTCCACCAGCTAGAACTGCTAGGTTAAGAAATGACATCACAAACTTCAGTAAGTTTAGTAGTGAATCACTTTATGAAGCATGGGAAAGATTTAAGGAGGCAATTAGAAAATGCCCCCATCATGGATTACCAGATAATCTCCTTATTGAGATATTCTATCTCAGTTTAGATGACACATTGAGATCTCTGGTAGATGCTGCTTCTGGTGGTGCATTAATGAGTAAGACATATGATGAGGCTAGTGCTTTGATAGATGAAATGGCCTCTAGTGCACATAATTGGCAACATGAAAGAGGTAAGTCTAGAGTGGCATCTGTCAATGATATGGACACCTTAACAGCTCAGATTTCTGCTCTTACCGCCCAGGTAAGTAAACTCACCTCTGCACCTTCTTTCAATGTTAATCAATTTTCTTGTTGTGAGTTATGCTCAGGACCACACTCAACTCTTGAGTGCCCATCTAGAAACTTTTCCTCCTCATCCCATGGAGAGCAAGTAAATTTTGTCAACAATTTCCAAAGAGGAAATCAAGGACCCTATTCAAACACCTACAATCCAGGGTGGCGTAACCATCCAAATTTCTCATGGAGAAATGATAACAACGCACTTAAACCCCCTGGATTTCAAAAGCAAGGTCCTAATCATAATACTCCCCATCAACAATATCCTAATCATAATACCTCTTCTCAGCAAGGTCAGTCTAAAATGGAAGAACTCATGATAAGTTATATGCAAAAGACTGACACAATGTTGCAAAATCAACAAGCCACCATTAGGAATCTTGAAAATCAGCTTAGTCAAATGTCTCAACAGTTGAGTAATAGACCATCTGGGTCTTTACCTAGCAATACTGAGCAAAATCCTATGGGTGTAAATGCTATTATGTTAAGAAGTGGTAAGGAATTGATTGATAAGAAACTTGAGGAAGAGGAGGTTAACTTGGGGAAAGATAAAGGGAAACAAAAGGAAGAGGAGCCAAAGAAAAATTCACCAAAAGTGAAAGCATATGTTCCTCCTATTCCTTTCCCAGGATGGCTGAAGCAACAACAATTGGATTCACAATTTGCTAAATTTTTAGAAGTCTTTAAAAAATTGCAAATTAACATTCCTTTTGCAGAGGCACTTCAGCAGATGCCATCATATGCTAGGTTCATGAAGGATTTACTCACAAAGAAGAGGAAGATTGAAGGAAATGAACTAGTGATGCTTATAGGAGAATGTTCTATGATCTTACAAAAGAATTTATCCAATTTGCCAAGAAAACAAAGAGATCAGGGAAGTTTTACTATTCCTTGCACTATTGGTAATTTTAATTTTGATAAAGTACTTATAGATTCTGGTGCAAGTATAAATTTAATGCCTCTGTCCATTTTCAAAAAACTAGGACTTGGAGAATGTAAGGAGACGCACGTCACCTTACAACTTGCGGATAGAAGTGTCAAGTACCCAAAGGGTATAGTGGAGAATGTCCTAGTAAAAGTGGACAAATTCATCTTTCCAGTTGACTTTATAGTCTTGGAAATGGAAGAAGATAGAGAGGTACCCATGATCTTAGGAAGACCATTCCTAGCCACAGGTCAAGCTCTAATTGATGTAGGACAAGGTAAGCTCACCCTTAGAGCACTAGATGACCAGGTAATATTTGATATGTATGATCCTGTGTTTTTGTCTAATGAGAAAGCAAGGTATTCTGACATATCTGCTGAGGGTGAAATTACTAACAATGATGTGGAGGAAGATGTAGGGCAAACCACTCTTGAAGCTGTCTTAAATGAGATAGATGATTGGGGGGATGAAGATGAGCAAGAAAACAAAGGTCGTGAACAAGTACCCCAGACTGAAAATGTTGTTGCTTTTGAGAAGACAGACGACTATGAGAAGCTACCAGTGCCGACACTAATGCCTATGCAGACACTTGAACCTAATGTCTTTTCTAATCAATTGTTTGATTATAAGTGTCTGAATTTAGGAAATCCATGGCCTCACATTAATCAAGCGCCTATGACAAAAGAATTGCAGCAGCAGATTCAAGGCCAGTTGGATGAATATAGGGAAATCCTGGGATGGTCAAGGGCAGACATCCAGCAGGTAAGTTTGTTGATATCTACCTACAAAACATTGGTGGAAGCTGAAAAGAAGGGCACCATACCATGGAAGGAAGCTTGGAATCCTAATCTGAAAACGATGGTGTTGAAGGAGTTGTTTAAACTCCTTGATGTAAGCTAACCCTGATAGTCAGGCTGATGACTATAAAACAAGCGCTTCATGGGAGGCAGCCCATGCTTAATAAGTATCTATAATAGTTTCGTTAAAAAAAAAAAAAAAAAACTAATTCAAGGCTGGATAAGAGTTGCCGGTGCATTCAAGACACTCCAAGGATGACAGACATTTTAGGAGGAATTTTCTTCCTGATGAACAATTTTATACTAGGGAAGTACCAGTATTTCAATTTCTGCATTGACATTCGTTTCCTTAATTTTGTGATTTATTAGGAACAATGAGGACATTGTCCAATTTAAGTGTGGGGAAGGGATTATAAATGTAGAAGTATAATGATTGCACACATCATGAGCTTACAAATCCCATGCTTTATTTATGTCCTTAAGTGTTTTCAATGAAATCCTGAAATTGAATTAGATTGGTGCCCTACTCGCCAATTGTTGTGACTAGTTTACATAGTTAAAATTTAAGAGTAAAATCTCTAGAGAACGGGGTTTACCCTATGTTTAGCCTTTGAACTTGAGATTAAGTCCTTAAGTTGAAAAAACAAGCAAGTTTACTTCAAGGAAAAATTGGTTGGGATAAATCTCTATTGAAATTTCTTTGAGAATACCTTAACACCTAGTGAAAGAGGTAAAAGAAATATTTTACTTAGTGATCCCTTAAAAAAAAAAAAAAAAAAAGAGCCTTTACTCCAATAACTCAGGAAAGTGAGTTAAGAGTATCCAATCTTAAATGTTAGTGTGAGGAAGAGTTCGTAGGGGTCCCTTTAAAACCTGGTCACTTAGGCGATGAGCCCAAGATGTGCCGACTCAATGAACTCACAATAACGAGAAGGGCGGAAAGGCAAAAATTTAGTACCTTAATGAAAGTCAAGTTGACATGGGCGAGCTTTGGTCCCTCAGAAGAGTGAAGTCTCACTCCGCTGCCAATCAAGGCAAATAAAACATAAAAAAAAAGGGGAGAAATTCTAGGAAAAAATGGATACCATATGCTTTCACTCCTTGTTATCTTGTTTAGAGAAGTAAAATTGAGGGAGATGATACTTGCTAATAACCAATGAAGTTTAAATGAATGTTTTTCCTTATGGACTAAGTATTGTTTTCTATTGTTAAACACTGGGATTAAAAATCTGTTGTATTTAGATTAACTACTAAATTTCAACTAGATATACTAGTTACAAATTTCAGTATGGTCAGAACAATGGGCACCAGAAGTTCAATGATGGATTTCTCTTGTTTAAATCAATTATTTTGCTTGAGGACAAGCAAAAGTTCAAGTGTGGGGATGTTGATAAGATCACATTATACTTATATTTACTTTTGGACTTATATTAAATTTATTTTAATATTATAAGAAAATATAAAGAAATGATACTTAATGGTATTTATTGTGAAAATACAGGTTTTGAGGACCCAAAAGTAAATTACAAGTTAATTGGAGGAGTTTTTCACAAAATTGAAGAAGTGAGCGAAGGATTGCACTAAAGGCTGCCGTCCTTGGGCCGGCCTTGAGCCGGCCTTTAAACCGGCCTAAAAAAGAAGAAAAGCCGCCGGCCTTGAGCCGGCCTTCATTATTCCCCGGATATCCATTGCGAGAATCTCTCCAAAATCGTATCCTAATTAATTTGCTGACTCAAATCCTCATCAGATCAACCTTATCCCCCTCCTCTTTGGATCTATAAATAGACCCCTTGTGTGAACCTTGGAGGCATCCTTTCTTTTGTTAAGCATCCTTTCTTTTGTTTAGAATCCTTTTGTTCTTCTTCTTTGTTTTAGCATCATTTGTCTTTCTTTTGAATCATTAGAATTTCCTTAGGTACTTTAGATTTTTCCAAAGTTTAGTTTGAAGGAAGAATGTCATTTTGTTGAAGTTTGCTTTCAATTGAAGAATTCAAGGAGTCATTTTTGAAGATTGAAGCTCTTGAAGATTATAACCATTGTTTCATTTACTTTATTTTCTTTTATGCCATTTATTAGTTGTTTAATATGAATTCCATTGCACCTCTTTATTTCAATTGTTTTTATGCAACTCATATTATAATGTTCTAAATCATCCTTGTGGGAAATTGGATGAAACTCTAGAATGTTAAAAGGATAATTGTAGCCATGTTATGTAATTAGGAATTATTAGGATTATTCATGATTGCAATTCCTTTGATTTCAATTATAATCAGTCTTTGATTATAATTGTTAGAAATCCTTTTGATACGGGAATTGATTAGGATTTGTTAGGAATTCTTAATTAGATTGATTATCAATACGGGAGTTGCGATAATTGGTTTAATTAGAGTTTATGGAGGGCGCAATGCAATGTTTCTTGTTAATTAGTCACTAAGGGATTAGGGTTAATTGATTTAGGGCATTAGTTGTTTGTAGCATCGGGAGGTGTATGAACATAATTTTGATTCCTTGGTTAATTGGAGACGCGGAAGCCGACTAATTGATTTAAGGTCAACATCCCTAAAAAGGATTTTCTAAACTCACTTGAATAACCTTATAACCACTAGTTGACATAACTTGGTAGCAATTTGATTAACAAATCTAGGGTGAATTCTAATTTCCCTTGTTCATAATTGATAGATTCGTCATAAAATTTTTCTTGTTGCTTTAAGTTAAATTTTTAGATTAGACATTTCAAAACCCCTTTTTAATCACCTAGATATTGATAAGAATTGCCATAGATCTAGTACTCTATTGGTTCCTCGAGGGATCGACAACCTTACTTTTCACCACTTTATTACTTGATACGACCAGTGCACTTGCTGCAATTTACGCTCCCATTTTATATATATGTTCTGAGTGTATCAGTTTTTATTCCTTAGTCTCTTATTTTGATTAGAGCTTTCACTATAGGTGGTGCTTATAAATGATGACCACTTATCAAACTTTTAATTTTCTCCTTTTTATCATGTGATAGAGTTATTAGTCCATTGTGCCTTTTTAACCAACATAGCGAATGAGGTTGATGAGAGATTTTCTAAATGCATACCATACTCGGTGAACAACCCTTAAATGCATATCTTCACTAACTCCTTCTCATCACACACATCTTGGATATCTAAAGAGTGCTTTGAAGTTCTCAATATACTACATTAAGTCTTCTCTTGCTTTTTTCTAAATCCTTCCTATATTAGTTAAAGTGGCCCTTCTTTGGTGAGGAAGAACTCCAAAATTTATCTAACACATGCTCCCTAATGATTCTACTAGCTGAGGGGGGAGGTTGATATACCACATATATGCTTTATTAGAAAGAGACTTTGAGAATTCTTTCTACTTTAAGTTGTCATCTAGTCCTTAAATAGTCAATGTCTCAATAAACTTCATCAAGTGTTCCTTAGCATTTCCTTTTCAAGTGTTCCTTGAATAATGAAAGCTTTAGACTTACATAGTCCTTAGGGTATAGTTTGATAGTAGCACACTAGTTGTATAGGAGCTTGAGGTCTAATACAATCGTTGTGAACTTTGTCTATATCTCTTTTTAGTATAGATCTAGGTTTGCCTTAGTGACAAATGAGCCACTTTCACTAATGCAACTAAGGTGAGATTAGGGTGGCTTGTAGATCCATTAGGTGTAGCATATGGAATAGTGCATGAGAATGAAGAACCTCTACATTAAATTCCTACATCTATCACTTTTGGTGTTGGGTGTTGAATAAGCATAGGGTTTGGAGTGGGGGCTTGCACTTCACTACTATTAATGATGTTAAATGTAGGCTGATTGGGAGCTTGTACTATTTGAGTGACATATTTCTATGCAACTATTATAGGGATCCATAAAGCCGCATTCTATTGCATAATAGCAATGGCAGCTACGTAAAGCATGCATTGTGTGAAGAACATCATAAGTTAATTCACCTTTTTGTTGTTTTCTTCAAATGTGTGCATCGTTTGTGTAGCATCTAGTACAACTTTTTGTATAGTGTTACCTTGGCTCACATCTTCAAGTAGTGGCATAGTTTGCTCGATGACCTCATGATCACTTCTTGATCTTCAATAGTGTTGTTAGCAAAGTTATTTATCCTCTTCTTTGTAGGTGCAATTGTTCAGTTGTCAACTTATACTATCCCTAAGAGATTAGATTATAGTGGTCATATACGTGTAGTGCAAGTCTCACGCTTCACGTAGCTTCAAAGGAGTAATGAAGAAATAACATGTGGAGAGGACTTGTAGAGATAGACGAGGGAGGAGGAGTAGGAAGTCTCAAGGAGCTTAAATGCATACAGGATAGGTAAAGGAGCTATAAAGCATCAACCTTACTATTTTTTTATGAGAGGTAATGTGTATTCTTCAATTTGAGCCATGTACTATCCTTCAAAATGATAGTCCGATAGCACCATAGTATTTCTCTAATCTCTAAATTGTGTTAAGTGAGGATAAACTCCTAATTATTTATAGAGTTTGACTATTGATGACACTCATTGGATCACATGGACAATCACCAATAGAGATGAGTCCTCCCATTAGTAAATCTTCCCATAGACTCTTATTGAGTGCACACTCTTGTCAATTGATTGTAAGTACATGAGCTTCTTGAGAAAGGTTTAAGAGTAGACATGCCCTTCTAATGATTCTTGCTCTAAGACCATCATACTAAATCTCCTTATTTCATCCTATATTCATGGACTTAACTCTATAGACCTTGCTACTTTAGCCCAAAGAGTTAAACCTAAATCATTATTGAGCTAAAAATCCTAAAATTCAATTTTTAGTCGCCTACATATGTCAAATTTTAGGTTACACCCTTCTATCCTATATACGTAGATGAACCTTAACTTACTTTTGCACTATGAACACTTGCATAATAAAGAAAAGGTTTCATTTATACCAAGTTAAAAAGACCTTAAGGTGAACTTTTATTAAGTATCCTTACATGTCCTTTCATTACCTTCAAGTTGATCCACTCTAAGGAATTCTACCTTATCCTCCTCCAATGGGTAAACTTGAGTGTCCATCTTTGCCATTGCTTGAATCAAAGAAGAAAGAAATTACGAGGAATTTCTAAACAATTTTATGATTAAATAGAAGGAATAAAAAAAGCGAACCCTTGGTTCTTGAGGTAGAGGAATGTGCACACCTTTATTATGTAATGGTACAACTTTTTCCTCAATTTTGCTTATTCACCTTTAATGCAATTCAGATTAAAAATTTTGAAAATGCAAATACATGTTTACTTTACAAAATACAAAATTTTAGAAAGAAAATATGAAACTTTGATAGAAATGAAGAAAGAAACTAAAAGTACAAGAAAAGTTTTTTTATTTAGAAATATAGGAGAAATATTTTTATCATGGAAACTAAACCACAAAAAATACATGATATTTTAAATGTAAAATAAATACACTTGATGTGCTTAAAAAGGCCAAAGCACATACAAACAACAAATTGAATCAAACTTAATCAAATCCGGACTTAACCCTCCATAAAGGCGTGAACCCCTTAACCCTTTATAATTCAACAATCTTAACACCAAAAGATGATGTGCTTAAATGGATTAAGCACACAACACAAGATTAATTGGAAATCCAATGGACAACAATACTTAAATGGCATGAACTACTTATACAAAATCTTCCACTCAAATGAAGAATTCCACTAGCACTTGAATAATTGAAATCAACAAGATAATAGAGGATCCAATTTCCACTAAATTGTGAACAATATAATGATAGAATTGGCCCTATAATTGACTTGAAATCAAGAACCAAAAGAACACAATCCAAATAAAAAATAGATATTACACACTAGCATGAAATGGAATCAACTAAGGAAATGATATGACTCACAAATCCTTTAGTTGCTACTCACCACAATTCCTTGAAGAATTAATAAGAGTCTTATGAAAATTTGAGTAGAACCCTAAATTCTTACGAATATTGGTAGAAAATTGTATACACTCAACCTCCCCTACAAACCCTACTTAAGCAAATATTTATACTTACTTCCTTTAGGGTTAAAATGACTAAACAATTATAACTATGCCACTAAAGGGTGGCTAGTCCTAAATCCTCAAAATACAACTAATTAAATTACAAGTACAAAAGATAATAACCTTCAAAGAGTCGGTTCATCGAGTCAATGTTGATCATGGCGGGCCATTAGATGTTAATCCGATGATGTCCCTAATTTGATGAACAATCAAGTTCATGTGGCATCCCGTGAAGAATGATCCTTGTACCTGCTAGATTATCATTCAAACTTTTATTAGATAAAGAAAAATATGTATGCATGCAAGTGATTTAGATCATCATCTAAATCAAGTTCCCTGTCCATCAAGACCGCTAGGTAGATTCCTATCATCTCCTTGGGCCTCTGAAAGATTTTCCCTCAAATCTAGAGGGTCACTTCTTGGACTAAACTCGAATGCCATTGTTACCTTGTTTTCCCAATTATTAGATGAAACAAAAGTAGTCCTGACTTGCTCTTGGAAATTGTGCACCTATGATGGAGACATAGGTATCAATACTATTCGAGACCCTTCCTTTCAAAACATGTAGGTGTTTCTGAAGCCATCATGCATCACCTTTCTATCAAACATCCAAGGTCTACCTAATAGTAAATGAAAGGCACACAGGGATCACATCATGTAAGATCTCATCATGATATTTCTTTCTAACACTCACTAGCACCTTTGCCCTTTGTGTAACATGCATGCTACCCCAATTGTCCAACCAATGCAAGTTATAAGGGCTAGGATGTGGACTAGTAGATAGTTGTAATTTGTCTACTAATGCAGTAGATATGACATTTGTGCAACTACCACTATTTATGATTAGTACACAAAGGTTACCTCTGATCCTAGAAGAAGTGTGGAATATGTTCTCCCTCTATTTGTCCCTAGCATCAGGAGATAAAGTCAGAACCCTGCATAACACATTAATTGGTAAATACTGTTCACTTGTTCCCTCTTCATGTGTTTTAGCAATCTGATCATCATAATACTCCTACAATGCTATAGATAGGTCTGTAGGCTCGACTGGTTCCTTCTCATCCTCATCCTCTTCTTCAACACCCTCCATAACTGTCATGACTCTCTTATTAAGATACTGTGTTGCCATATGCCCAAATCCCATGCATTTAAAACATTTAATTTGGCGTAATTTCCCACTGGTGGTTCCTGGTACAGTCTACCTAACATCAGGTACTATTACCTCTTTACCCTTGCCAAAGGTCATGTTCTCCTTATTTGTGCTAGAAGTAGCTCTGTCTACTGCCCTAACTGACTCACCTACTACCTTTGGTCCTCTTGATCGACCATAAGCTCCCATGGGCCTGGTAGTAGCACTAAGCCAACTATTAGTAGCCCTGAATAGGCTGGATCGCCTTTGCCTCTCCACTTTCAAGGCTAGTTGTATAGCTTCGCCAAGTGTACTATACCTCTACAGCTCAACTACACATACGATCTCATATTTTAGCCCTGATACAAAGTGATGTGCCTAAAACCAATATAAAGCACATACAAATGAACCAAATAACAATTCCTAAAGGACAAAGTCAATTTGGTTCAAGGTGGAGCAAATTATTGTATAAACCCTAATTGCAATAGATGATCCAAATGCTATATTTCATGAAATGAATTACACAATGTTTTATTCCTCAATGAAGATCACTAATATTCTTGAAAACCACGTGAAATAACACAAAAAATCAATAAGAACAATGATCGTGATCTACCTTCCACAATACTTGATTTCATGGTTCAAAAATGTGCAAAATAGAATAATAGAAATCAAGTCTAAAGGCCACTCAATTAAGCACCAATAATTCAAATATAAGGGAATCAAATATGACCAAGAAAACTTCAATGTAACCCTAGATATGGCTCACTAGAGAAGAAAATAAACACAATAAATAGAAATTGATATAACTCACAATTTCTCCTTGTTACACTCGCTACAATTTTAAATCTTGGGATTGAAATTGATAAGAGGGATTAAACTGAGGATGAACCTTAATTCTCTCACAAAAATATCAAGTGTATATTATGAAAATTCTCCCCTAAAAACCCTACTTAAGCAAGTATTTATACTTGCTCTCTTTAGCGTAAAAATGTTCACAAAATTACAACTATGCCACTTTTAGGGTGGCTAATCCTAAAAACATAATTACAAGCAAAAGAAAAGTGTCCAAAAAACTTACAACATAAATAGTCTAAAGAAAATAAATTACAAGTAAAAATAGTCTTCAACATACTAATTCTTCAATAGGATTCATCGGCTCAACTCATCGCCGGTTTAGGTCAGTCTATGGATAACCTACAAGTTGAGTCTGAGTGAGTTTGTCCATCGCCCTGTAAAGCATGATAAGTGTTCTTGTTGGAATATACAATGCATGAATAAGAGAAAAGAGGTTAGTAGACAAATAATTCTTGGGTCGATTTGCTCAAAATGGGCCCTTATTGCCAAGATTTGAAATCCTTTGGTTCTTGCCCTAATGATAGGTTTTGTCGGATTTTGATTCCTATCATCTCCTTGGGCCTCAAAAGCTTGGTCCTCATATCTAACAGATCAAATGCAGTAGAGACTTTGTTTCCTCCTAACAAGCCACTTGAAGAAGTATCACTATAGAATCCCATTATCTGAAATACTATAGGAGGTGATTGTTTTCTCTCATCCATTTCTATGATATATCTCATCTACAACACAAATAATGACCCATTATCCACTGAGCTCTCCCCTTTCTCAACCCGTTCCACTGAAATTGTTTTCTCCTTTTCTAACTCATCTGTATGTTGCTGATCCTCATAGCCCTCTAATGGTTAGCCTAACTACTCACCGCCCTCAAAAACCTCTAAAGGTGGACACAACTGTCTCTAAACAATCTATCTCTCTAATGATGGGCTCATTTGACTTTGACCCTCAAAATCCCCTAATGGTTTACTCAACAACTCATGAGCCTCTAGTACCTCTGAAGGTGAACACAATTGCACCTGAACAATTTGGTCCTTTGGTAGTTTGCTCATTTGACCATGATCATCAAGATCCTTTAAAGGTTGGCACATCTGTATCTGACAAATTTTGTGCTCTAAGGGTTGGTTCAACTGCTCATGGCCCTCTGATGGTCTACTGATTTGTTGTTGAACCCTTTGAACCTCTGAAGGTGACATCAGATTCAAAATAATTCGTTTGCGCTCCTTCTGGAATACATCAATATTCCTAAAGCCATCATATATGACCCTCCTGTCATATAACCAAGGCTTGCCAAGCAATATGTAGGATATACACATAGGTAGAATATCACACTCGATTTCATCATAATATTTATCCCCTACACTAAAAGGTACCCTAACTCTTTGGGTCACATGCAAACTCCTTTGATCACTAAGCCAATGCAATTTATACAGTTCAAGATATGGAGTAGTGGCAAGTTTTAGTTTCGATACTAACAATGCTACTACCACATTGGTACAACTACCACCATCAACTATAAGGACACATAAATTTCCTTATACCCTAAAAGAAGTATGGAATAAGTTTTCCCTTTGTTCGTCATTCTTAGTAGTAAATGTAGCCAATGTCTGGCACAATACATTAGCATAATGAAACATTTCACTAGATATGATTGTGTTCAAACCCAATAACACAATAATTATCCTTACACTTCACAATTCAAGTACACAACCAAGCCATAAATGAAGTACACTCAACTACTTTCAAGTATATAGAATTAAATTCAATTACAAGTGTTTAAGTAATTAGTTCAATTACTTTCACACTTTAATGACTTGTTTGAATTTTAAATTCTACTACTCAACCTTCCTTTTCTTACCATGGTTTCATACTACAAATAACCACAATGTGCAGCACCTCAACACATACAAGAACACACAAATCCACCACATAACTTCCCCTTTGCTCACAGTTCAACAATGTTCACACCACCAACAACAAGTAGCTTGACAACACATACAACAACCAACACCAAATGTTAACACCCTTTACTAAATTTACAAAACAATTACAACACTACATATACACTACTTCAAGCCACGGTGCACTTTCCCCACTTCCACACAAACATCAAACCACAACTTCAATATAGAAAGGCAGCCCATTCAAATTCAAAAGAAGTTAAATAAGTACACAACTCCACAAATGGTAAGGGGCTTTTTCAAATTCAAATGATACATAATTAACTATGACTTAATGTGTGTTTGAAATTTCAAATTGACCTCTTAATGTACACTTTCAATTCTGATTTCAAATCTGAAAATGATAATTGTGATTCCTCCACCTTTTCTGAAGAAAAAACATACACTACACAATTCCACTTCACAATTGAAACACCACTCTTCCCTTTCACGGTTGGCTATTCATGCACTAAATACTCACTCTTTAGCCTCAATGTGCAGTACCTCAACAAATACAAAAATACACAAATCTACCACCATACTACTCCTCTTTCCTCATGGTGCTACTCCAATTACGCCACCAACAATTGTCCACAATGAACACACAAAAAATCTACACCAAAAAATGCACACAACTTCACTAAATTTTACAAACACACCTCTACATGCATACACCTTCTAAGTATACACTTCCTTGCCACTACACAACTCCAATTCACATCGTAAACCACAAGCAATGGTAGCAACAAAATTCAAATTCAATTTACTTCACTAAATGCAACCTTCTCTACAAATGGTAAAAACAATTCAAATTCAAATAACACTTATTCAATGCTACTCAATGAATTGTTTCAAACTTAAAGAAGTTGTTTGAATTTCAAATATATGCTTATCCTTCCACACACTTTCGAATTTGGAAATGGTAAATTTTTCTCCCCAATTCTGAAATCAACAAAGGTCACACTTCTCTTTTTACCACAAATTATTGTATTTCCAATTCCACAATCAAACACTCGGAAATACACTTCTTACTTTTCCTTCTAAGTTCACGTCAACAATAAAATGATAAGGATTCACAATTGCTCCATGTCTACAACAACAAGCAGCAACTACAACTCCTCGATAACACAATTAGACAATTCAAGCTTCACGTCAAACAAATTCAAACCAATGTGCTATTCAACAATTCCCTAACTTCTGAATTTAAATTGCAATCAATCCCTTCTCACAACCATGAGCTCTGATAAGAAATTATGATGTACCTAAAACCAAGATTGAGCACATGCAAACATAATTTGAAAGACAAACAAACGATGTCAATCAAACTAGCTTCCAATCACATGAACAACGGTGTTAATTCTCAAAATCCAAAACCAATTCCACAACACCACGTGATCAATATTAAAATGAACCAAGTATGTGATGTGCTCAAAACCAAGATTAAGCACATGCAAATGAATCAAAGAAACAACTTTAATTCACAATTAAAAACCGGCTCAATGGAATCAAGAATTGCATGAACCTTAATGGAGATGTAATGAAATCCAAATGCTCAAAGTTGCAATTGACAATCCAACAATGATAATTTTCTCCAATAAACAATAATCACAAGTAATTCCATGTGAATTACACACAAGAACAACAAGATCCAATTCCATGATCCACTTTCCCAACAAAATGATCCACGGTTTAAAATGATGCTAAATTGAAGGTTAAAACTAAGGTTAAAACCAATCAATTAAGCAACAAGAATTTGATTACAAATGCAATCAAATTCGGTCAATAAAACATCCAATTCAACCCTAGATACTACTCACTAGAGATGAAAGGAAATTGTAACAAAGTAAATTTGATATTACTCACAAATTAACCTTGATGCCACTCGCCACAACCTCAAATTGGGATTTGAAATTGATAAGAGCAATTGAATTAGGAATAAACCCTAACCCTCTCACGTAAAAGTGAAGTTCTAATTCTGAAAAATGGCCTCCTCAAACCTTACTTTAGGCAAGTATTTATACTTACTCCCTTTAGGGTTAGAAAATGTAGAAAATTACAACTATGCCACTTTTAGGGTGACCAGTCCTAAATGAAAATTACAATCAAAATGAAAGTGTCCCAAAAGCAAATTTCAACATAAAATGGTCCAAATAACAATTAAAAAATAAAAGAAAATAGTCTTCATTATGTGAGCTCTTCTATAGGATTCATCGGCCTAACTCATCGCCGGTTCAAGTCGGTTCATGGATAACCCATAAGCTGAGTTTGAGTGAGTTTGTCCATCGCCCTATAAAATATGATAAGTGTGCCTGTTGGAATATATAATACATGAATAAGATAAAAGAGGTTGGTAAACGAATAATTTCAGGGTCGATTTGCTCAAAATGGGCCCTCATCGCCAAGATTCGAAATCCTTTGGTTCTTGCCCTAATGATAGGTCTTATCGGATTTTGATTCCTATCATCTCCTCGGGCCTCAAAAAGATTTGTCCTCAAATCTGGCAGATCAAATGCAATAGAGACTTTGTTTTCTCCTAGCAATCCATCTGAAGAAGTATCTTTGCAGAATCCCAATATCTGAAATACTACAGGTGGTGATTGTTTTGTCTCCTCCATTTCTAGGATGTATCTCATCTACAACACAAATAATGCTCCATTATCCACTAAAGTCGCCCCTGTATCAACATGTTCCACTTAAATCATTTTCTCCTTTTCTAACTCATCTATATATCGTTGATCCTCATGGTCATCTAATGGTTGGCCCAACTGCTCATTGCCCTCTAAAACCGCTAAAGGTGAACACAACTGTCTCTAAACAGTCTGGCTCTTTGATGATAGGCTCATCTGACTCTGACCTTCAGAATCCCTCAATGGTTTACTATACTTGATGGGAAAATTTCTAGCACAGTAGACATTTTCAGAACCCGATTTGGATGATGATCCAAATCACTCATATTTTACTGTATGTCTTTTATTCTAATAAATATTTGAGAATAATCTTACAGGTATAATGATAATTCTCCATGGGATGCCAATATGTCCTACAACAGTTGATGGACACGAAACATTTTCAAAGTGACAATTAAAGATCTGCTGTGATTGTTTTCCATTCCGAGGCATTGGTTCATGAAGACTTATGATATTTTGTACTTTGTAATTGTTTTATGAACTATTTTTGGTTGTATTTGGTTTTGGGACACTTTCATTTCCTTGTAATTTTCATTTAGGACTAGCCACCTTAAAAGTGGCAAACTTGTAATTTTGACCATTTTCTAACATTAGGAGTAGCAAGTATAAATACTTGCTTAGAATAGGGTTTGAGGAGGCTTTATTTTGCAGATTAAACCTAGCACTTCACGTGTGGAATTAGGGTTCATCCTTAGTTCAAAACCTCTTATCAATTTCAACCCAAGAATTGGAATTGTGGCGAATGCAACAAGGAGAAATTGTGAGTCATATCGATTTCCTTCTTTGTTGTTCTTCACTTCTTCTCTAGTGAGTCATATCTAGGGTGGATTTGAAGCTTTCTTGGACTTATTTGTGAATGTAAATTTGTGGACAATTATCTTGTAAGATTGATTGTTCTTTAGTGTTGGCGTGAATTGGAATTGAAGGAAGAGTGGAATTCACAGTTTTGGTGCTTCCATTTTGTTATGATTTCATGTGAATCTAATCTTTTTTGTTGTCACTTGGTGAATATTACAAATAAGGATTGCAATTACATCATTTGATCTTTGGTTTTCCATCAAATCTCAAAGGGTTTCACGTGACTTATCATCTACATTGGATCGGTTTTTGTGATTGATTTGAGAGTTGTTTCTTAAGTCATTTGATTGTGCTTGAACTTGGTTTTGAGCACATCAAAACTGCACATGAACCTCTGGTATCTTTGAAGGTGAACATAACTGCCCTTGAACAATTTCCTCCTTTAATGATCTACTCATTTGAATCTGTTCATCAAGATCCTAAAGGTTGGTACATCTGTGACTAACAAATTTTATGCTCTAAGGGTTGGCTCAACTGCTCATGGGCCATTGATGATCTACTAATTTGTTGTTGAACCCTTTGAAACTTTGAAGGCGACATCGGATTCAGAATAATTCGTTTTCCCTCCTTCTAGAATACATAAGTATTCTTGAAGCCATCATGTAAGACCCTCCTGTCATATAACCAAGGCCTGCTGATCCACGCAAAAAGAGATATAAAATGAGCGTGAATAAATACCGGCTAGTGTACCAGATCGGATCAAGTAATATAGTGAGAGAAGAGTGTCGAACCACGAAGATTGATTAAGTAATAGACCTTTATCAATTTCTACTATTATTTAGGCAATGATATTTGATGAGAATTGAATGAATTATACTAAATGCTTAAAAAGAGAATTGTGTTTGAAAAATGATGAATTGATGATGGGAAATAGAATCCACCCTAATTCTACTAATCATATTGCCTTCATGTTATAATAACTCATAGCTATATGGATTTTCACAAGAAATTAACAAAACCTTAATCCTTTATTAAGTGTTAAAGTAATGTTACCTCAATTTAATTTAATAGCTCCCGCTAATTCAAATCAAATGAGGATTCTAATTCACAATAATAAATTTTCCCAATTATATGATTGCCTAATATCTTCAAAATAATTTCTCCTAATCCCTTAGTGAAAAATTTAATAAAAATATTGCATGAAACACTTAGGTCAATTTCTAATAAAATTCAATAACGCTGCTTCCACATGAATTATTAAATCTTACTTAGGAATTCCTGATAAAACCTAAATTTCTCTTTCGAGTCATTTACATTTCTATGAATTGATTTCAATTACAAAATACAATTCATAGCAGGACTTCTTATATGAAAATTCCGCATATCTACATTTCCTATAACATGAATACAATGATCATTTTAGTTTAAATTATGGCTTCA
>JBBMOL010001200.1:0-45872 GCA_037954665.1 Laguncularia racemosa
ATCCTCTTTTTTTCCCTCAAATCCAATAAAATTGATAAAGTGGAAGGTATTATGTTTATAAACAAGAAAAAAACCCCGTATATAAAGTTAAAAAGTAAAAAGAGCTGTTTTTTGTTTTTAATGGGTTGCATGGCAACGGTGAAGAGTACTTTTTTCAATGGTGGTGCTTCGGCTTGGGTAAAAACCCGACTTAGGAGGTCAAAGAGATGAAGTAAAAGATAAAGGAGCCAAAATTTATAAATACTCAGATAGATTTCCAAACTGATCGAAAATCTCTTACTCTAGTTATAACCCCGAATAGTTGTTTTTAGTGAGTTAAGGGGACTATTTAAAAATAATGTACCGTTAGCTGATAGAAATGATCAACGGGTTTTAAGTAAAACTGGTTCTTAGCCCCAAATTCAAGGGCAATAAGTTTTTTTGGTTTAGGTTAGGGTCATGAGAAGTTTAATTTTTTTTTTTACCATTCAGAACAATTGGTTCAGCTAAATAGAAAATAAATATTTCTTCACCATGAATAAGGTTTAAATTTCCCTTACCCTTTTCATATTTTTTCTTCTACTCCCTTTTGTTTCCCCATTCCTTTTTTTCCCTTTAAATTTCCAATAAAATCGATAAAAGGGGAAAGGGTATCCTGCTTATAACGATGAAAGCCACCCCATATATAAAAATGTGAAGAAGAAAAAAGCTGTGTTTGTAATTTTTAAAGGGGATATATTGGCAATGGATGAAGGTCACTCTTAATTCGATTGCAGTTTGGGTCATTAAAACTTAGGGTAAAAACGGACTCATTAAGGATTGAAGGGTGAAGTAAAGATAAAGGGAAGAAAGGCCCAAAAGTTATACCAACTCAGCTAGATTTTTGCAACATCTCGCACATTTCCTTTCTAGTTAAATACCCAATAGTTGTAGTTACCTGAGTTTAAAGGACTCTTTTCCCGTAATTAACTTAGCGATAGAAGATGTATCAGCTAAGGTGTAGGGAAACAAAATCCGCAAGACCCAGATTAAAAAAGAACCAAAAAATTTTAAAAGGCGTGAGGGCCCCTTTTGAGCAAATTGACCTTGAAATTATTAATTTACAAATCTTTTATCTTATTATGTATTATATTTCCCAAAAAAATATTATCGGTTTACAGGCGAGGCAAACTCCTAAAACTCAACTTGTAGGTTTTCCTGACCAAAAAACGTGAGATTTGGGCCACAAATCCTTGGAAGAGCAGCATCTTGAAGACTAATTTTTTATATTTGTTATTTCTTGGGCTTTTATGTTGTAATCATTTTTATTGTAATTTTTTTTAGGATCGGCCCCCCTAAAAAATGGATAGTTTTAATTTTGTGCATTTTTAACCCCAAAGGAGAAGTTAAATACTTGCTTAAAGTAGGCCTTTAGGAGGCCTTTTTTTTAATTAGAAAAAAAATTTTTCAGAGGATTGGGGGCCCCAATTATCATTAGTCTTTTCAATTTTAATCCCCAAAAGTTGAAATTGTGGGGGAATGCAACACTTGAAAATTTTAGTAATTCAAATTTTATTTTATTTTGGTTTTTTTTTCTCTATGTGAATATCTAAGGTTGAATTTAGTAGTTCTTGGTGATTTGCTTCATAATCATTTCAAATATTTGTGCTTAATTGGTTACTTTGCACTTAAATTCGGTTAAACCCATTGTATATGCTTCTTGAACCGTGATTAGCTTTTGGGAGGAAAAGGGTTCGTAGAGTTGAAGATTTATTGATCTTTTGTATTATTCACGTGGATTTACATGTGATTAGTGTTATGTTGGAAGAAATTATCCTTGTGGAATTGTAATTGATAATTGAGTATTTGGATCTCATTGCATTTTCACTAGGGTTCATGCAATTTTTACCCTTTTGAAACCGGTTTTTTATTTTAAAAGGGTTGAAGATGTTCCTTTGGTTCATTTGCATGTGCGTAAACCTTGGTTTTAGGGACACATCATCTTTTGGTATCAAAGCATCTCATACTTGGATTCATTCTTGGTCACGTCCTTGTTGTGGGAATTGGTTCATAAATATTGAGGAATTGTGCAATTGTTGAACTAGTTTGATTGAAAATTCTCTAATTGTCTTTCAATTAGTTTTGCATGTGCTTAATCTTGGTTTTGAGCACATCATCTTTTGGTATCAGAGCTTGTCGTTGTGAGAAGGGGTTATTTGATTTTGACTTTCGGAAATTTACGGTTCATGTTCTTACTTTTTCATTCCGAAATTGAGAGTAGAATTGAATTGTTGTTGTGATTACTTAAAGTGGCGTGTTGTCTAGTTTGGAAGTTGAACTTGCTGCTTGTTGGAGTGATTTGAGTACTTTTGAAGCTTCTTTGTTGTGGACTTCACCGTGAAGGAAGAGGAAAGCTAGTGCTTTTGAATGTAAATTCGAAAATGTGAAATATCTCTAATTGTGTAGAAAGAAGAAGTGTGAACTTTACTTATTTTTTTTTTTTCGAAAGTAGTGGATGCAATTGAGCAATTTCCAAATTTGAGTTGTGGAAGATTTGGAAATTATTTGATTTTCAAAATAAACATTAAGATTGAAGGAGTTAATGTGTGTTTGTTTGAATTTGAAAATTACTTCTTACCAATTGTGGAAGGGTTGTAATTAGTGAAGTGGTTTGATTTTCAAATTTGAATTGTTGCCATTTTGGTGTAATAAGTTGTGGTTTGCTTTTGTGTTTGTAGTGGTGAACTTGTATTTTGGGAGTGTGAACCGTGGAGTTTGTGTAGAGTTGCGATTGCAAAAAAAAAAAATAAAAATTGTGGAGGTTGTTGCACCGTGGTTGTATGTTATATGAATTGTGGTGTAAAAGGGAGTATTGAATTGTTAGCATTGTGTTGTATGTTAATTGAGGGGAATTGCCATTTATGAATTTGTGGAAGTTGTGTGGAGTAAGGTGCTGTACATTACGGCTAAAGTGTGAGAGTGTAGTGCATGGAAAGCAAACCATGAAGGAGAAGAGTGGTAGTGTTTCAATTGTGAAGTGAAATTGTATAGTGTGTGCATTTTCGGAAAGTGGGGGAATTACAATTATTATTTTTAGATTTCAAATCAAAATTGAAAGTTACATTAAGAGGTCAATTTGAAATCTCAAATACACATTAATTCATAGTTAATTGTGTATCTTTTTGAATTTGAAAAAAAAAACCTTACCATTTGTGGAACATTGCAATTATTGAACTCATTTTGAATTTGAAATTTTTGAGTTGCCTTTGTTGTTGAAGTTGTAGTTTAATATTTGTGTGGAAGTGGGGGAAAGTGAAACCGTAGCTTAAAGAGGAGTATATGTAGTGTTGTGTTTTTGTTAATTAGTAAGTTTGTAACATTTAGTGTTGGTTATTGTAAGTGTTTCAAGGACATTGGGTAATGGCATGATTGTGGTGGAACAGTGAGCAAGGGAATTTTGTGACAGTGGTTGTTGCATTTGTGCTTTGTAAGGTGCTGCAATTTGTGATCATTAATTAGTGTGAAAACCTTAACAAGAAGGAAGATTTTGAGTAGTAGAATTTAAAATTCAAACAATACATAAATTGTGAAAGTAATTGAACTAAGTTACTTAAACACTTGTAGTGAATTTAATTCTAGTACTTAAAAGTAGTTGAGTGTACTCACTGTAGCTTGGTTATGTACTTAAATTGGAAGTTTTGAAGAAAATTTTATTGTGTGTTGGGTTTTGGACACAATCTGTCAGTGAAATGTTTATTATGCTAATGTATTGCGCCAACTTTGATACCATTTACTAATTAAGGATGATGAATAAAGGGGAAAAAACTTGTTCCATATTCTTGTTAGGGTAAAGAAATTTATGTGTCCTTTAGTCGATGGTGGTAGTTTGTCCAAATGTAGTAGGAGCATCGTTAGAAATCGAATTAAAACTTGCTACTACTCCACATCCTGAACCGCAAAAATTGCTTGGATTAGTGATTAAGAGAGTTTGCATGTGACCCAAAGAGCTAGGGTACCTTTCAGTGTAGGGATAAATACTATGATAAAATAAGTTGGATATTTACCCTATGTGTACATCCCATATATTGCTTGGCAGGCCTTGGTTATATGACAAGAGGGTCTTAATGATGGCTTTAGAATACTTATGTATTCCAAAAGGAGGAAAAAAATTATTTTAAATCCGATGTTGCCTTCAGAGGTTCAAAGGGTTCAGCAACAAATCATTTAAAACCATTGTGGGCCATGAGCAGTTGAGCCAACCCTTAGAGCACAATGTTTGTCAAACATAGATGTGCCAACCTTTAGAGGATCTTGATTAATAGAGTCAAATGAGTAGATCTCCAAAGGACGAAAATGTTCAAGGGGAGTTGTGTTCACTTTAGAGATATCAGAGGCTTATGAGCAGTTGAGCAAAAACCCTTGAAGGATTTTGAGGGTTAGAGTCAGGTGAGCCTATCATCAGAGAGCCAGACTATTCAGAGATAGTTGTGTTCACCTTTAGAGGTTTCAGAGGGTAGTCAGTAGTTGGGCCAACCATTAGAGAGCTATGAGGGGTCAGCACCATACAGATGAGTTAGAAAAGGAGGAAACAATATCAGTGGAATGGGTTGAGATAGGGGATACCTTAGTGGATAATGGGTCATTATTTGTGTTGCAAATGAGATACATCTTGAAAATGGATGAGAGAAGACAATCACCCCTTGTAGTATTTCAGATATTGGGATTCTGCAGAGATACTTCTTTAGATGGATTGTTAAGAGAAAACAGAGTCTCTATTGCATTTTATCTGCTAGATTTGAGGAAAAATCTTTTTTGAAGCCCGAGGAGATGATAGGAATCAAAATCCGACAAGACCTATCATTAGAGCAAGAACCAAAGGATTTCGAATCTTGGCGATAAGGGCCCATTTTGAGCAAATCGACCTTGGAATTATTCATTTACTAACCTCTTTTATCTTATTCATGTATTATATATTCCAACAGGCTCACTTATCAAACTTTACAGGGTAATGGACAAACTCACTAAAACTCAACTTGTGGATTATCAATGGACCGACTTAAATGGTGATGAGTTGGGCTGACGAATCCTACGGAAGAGCTAGCATCTTGAAGACAAATTTTATATATTTGTTATTTACTGGACTATTTATGTTGTAATCATTTGGGACACTTTCATTTTGATTGTAATTTTCATTTAGAATCGGTTACCTTAAAAGTGGCATAGTTGTAATTTGTGCATTTTCTAACCCTAAAGGGAGTAAGTATAAATACTTTCTTAAAATAGGGTTTGAGGAGGCCATTTTTCATAATTAGACAAACAATTTTTCGTGAGGATTATGGTTCTCCTAATTATCATTAGACTCTTATCAATTTCAATCCCAGAGTTGAAATTGTGGCAAGTGCCACACTTGAAATTGTGGCAAGTGCCACACTTGAAATTGTGAGTAATATCAATTTCATTTTGTTGTGAATTTCTTTTCTTCTCTAGTGTGTAATATCTAGGGTTGAATTGAGATAGTTCTTGGTCAGATTTGCTTCATAATCATTTCAAATATTTATGCTTAAATGAGTTACTTTTGCACTTGAATTCAATTCATCCATTGTGTATGCTTCTTGAACTGTGATTAGCATTTGGTGGAAAAGGGGTTCTTAAAGTTGAAGATTTATTGATCTTGTGTATTATTCATGTAGATTTACATGTGATTATGTTATGTTGGAAGAAATTATCCTTGTGGAACCGTAATTGCATAATTGAGTATTTAGATCTCATTGCATTTTCACTAGGGTTCACACAATTTTTACCCTTTTGAACCAGTTTTGATTTTGAGAGTTGAAGTTGTTCCTTTGTTTCATTTGGATGTGCTTAGACCTTAGTTTTAGGCACATCACAAGGCTAAGTAAACAACTGGTTTCTTAGTCCCAATCAATGGCAATAAGTCTCTTTAGATTAAGTATAGGGTCATGAGAAGCATTTAATTTATTTTTACCATTGTAGAACAATTGAGTTCAGTCTTGATAGAAAATAAATATTTCTCTCACCATGAATAAAGTTTGAATTCCTTATCTCTTCATATGTTTTCTTCTATGCTTATTTGCTTCCCTATTCTCCTTTTATTCCTCAAATCCAATAAAATCGATGAAAGTGGAAGGTATCTCATGCCTAAAAACGATGAAAATGTTGATATCACTTTCAGCCCTACTAGGTTAGTTGTTGAAGCTGATGTCGAAAAATCAGATGAGATTAAGAAGAATTGGCATCAATTTGAGCATGGTAAAATTGTCATTGATGAACTAGTCGTTGAAGTGAATTTAGGTATAAATGAGAACCCTAGGAACATTAAGGTTGGGAATGGTTTGTCGAAAGAAAATAGAGGGGAATTGTTGTAGTTATTATTTGAGTATCTAGACATGTCCATCATGGTCATATGAAGATATACCAAGGCTTGATCCTTTGATAGTGGTTTATTAAGCTGCCCATTAAAGTAGGCATCAAATTAAGAAAGCAAAAGGTTAGGAGATTTCGACTTGACATTTTGTTGAAAATCAAAGAAGAAGTGAAGAGTTGTTAGAAGTTAGGTTCATTGAAGTATTAGATTATTCGAAATGGAAGTGAATGTAGTGTCAATCCTCAAGAAAAATGAGAAAGTTTGAGTTTGTGTTGATTTTAGAGACTTAAACCAGACAACGGCAAAAGATAATTCCTATTGCCAAACATTAATGTCTTAGTAGATAACACTGTAAGAGCGACCCTTTCTATTTCTTTAGACGACTTTCTAAGGTACAATAAAATTAAGATGTCAAGGAAGACAAAACTAAACAATGTTCATACTACATAGGGGAACATTTTGCTGTAAGGTTATGTCCTTTGGTATGAAGAATGCTATAACAACTTATTAGCAAGCTATGGTAGCACTATTCCATGACATGATGCATAAGGAGGTTGAGGTTTACATTGTTGATATGATTACTAGTCTCATGAAGGGGAAGATCATGTGGAAGTCCTTAGGAAGTTGTTTGAGAGGCTTAGAAATTTCAATTGAAGTTAAATCCTCATAAGTCCACATTTAGAGTAACATTAGGGAAACTTTTGGAGTTTGTTGTCAGTTGAAAGGGGATCGAAGTAGACCCAAACAAGGGTTTTAAAGCAATTGTTGAAATGCCAACCCTATAGACCCTTAAAGAAGTTAGGAGCCTATTGAGAAGGTTAAAAGTACATAGCTAGGTTCATACCTCAATTTACCAATAAGTGTTAACTTTTATTTAGGCTTTTAAAGAAACACACCACAATAGAATGGGATGTAAAATGTGAAAAAGCCTTTACTAAAATCAAGGGGTATTGATAAATCCTCTAATCCTAATAGTTCCTACCTTTAGAAGGCCTTTATTCTTGCATTTAAACCATATTCCCCGAGTCCATGGGTTGTGTGTTGGGGGTAGAAGGATGAGATAGAAAGAAAAGAACACCCTATATATTATCTAAGCAAGAAGTTTATGGAAAGAGAACAGAGGTGCTCGAAAGTTGAGAAGACTTGCTGTGCTTTGGTGTAGGTAATGCATAGGCTTTGGCAATATACCCTATATTATGCCGTAAAGCTATTAAGCAAGCATGGTCCATTTACGATATTTAGCAAAAAAGTCACTTTGATGGGAATAATCTCTAAATGGAAAATGCTACTTTAAGAGTTCAACATCACTTATGTAAGTCATAGTTTAATAAAAGGACAAGTCTTAATAGACCAGTTAGCAGAAACACCTAGGGGAAGGTATGTTTGAAATCTCAGAAGTTCAATTTCCAGATGAAGGGATTACGGTGTCGACGAAACATCAAAAAGTCGATAGTGGAAGCTGTATTTTGAGGGAGCCACGAATGCTTTGGATGTGGAAATAGGGCAATTTCGATATCTCTTAAAGATAACTATTTTCCGGTAAACAACAAAGTTAACGTGTCCAAAGACCAACAATATAGCATAATATGAAGCTTGTATTATGGGACTCAAGATGGTCTATGGAAACGTTACCATGTAACTTGAAATACCTACCTAAAAACTATATACAACATATAAGGTCTAAGCTCAGCTAAATGACAGTCATTGCGAGAAAGCACACAAGACAAAACTCCAAACAACTTGCCAATAAAGTACTAGATAAGCTGGTCAAGGGGGAGCGGCTCCGCAGCGGGTCATGCGGGACTGATTTTTTCTTTTTTCACATTAAAAAAAATCCCAATGCCCGGATATATATCATGCCATCAAGAAGCAGAGTAGGCTAAGAAACATCTCAAAACCAATTGAAAGGAAGTATCTGTCATTCTGCCGCAAAACATGACCCCGATTTTCTTTCTTCTCATACTCCCACTTTCACACGCTCTCTCTTTCAACTACACAAGCTTTGGTAGCGACGATACCAATATCTCATATCGAGGAGCTTTTGCCGCAAACCAAGTCATTACATTAAACTCAAAATGAGCTATTTACCGTTGGCCATGCCACATATAATCAACCCATGCATCTATGGGACGAAGCCTCAACAAATCTCACAGATTTCAGCACTTACTTCTCGTTCATCATCGACTCGCAAAATGGATCAACTTACGGCGACGGAATGTATTTTTCCTAGTTCCTCGTGGCACGAAATTGCCGGACGACTTAACAACTGGTGGAGCTCTTGGCCTTACTTATAGGAACCGGTCCCCGAATTCGACTTCCTTTCTTTTCGTTGCTGTGGAGTTTGATATTTATAGGAATAGTTATGATCCCCCAGGCACACATGTTGGTGTAGACATTAATTCTCCTGTGTCTGTCAGCAACGTTTCATGGGCGAGCGATATTAGAGACGGGAAAACAAATGAAGCTTGGATAACATATAATTCAAGTACAAAAAACTTGTCCGTTGTTTTCACGGGATATCGCAACGATGCAATCATAATTCAGTCTTAGTTATGTCGTTGATTTGAGACATTGGCTACCGGAATGGGTTGAATTTGGGTTTAGTGCATCCACCGGTTTCTACTCAGCTAACCAAAGGATTTTGGGCATGGAATTTCACCTCTAGCTTAGAGGGCAGCGTGGATGCAGGGGTAGGCCAAGCTGGAAGAAGTTCCCAAACGGGACTTATCGTGGGTTTGAGTTCTGCCGTGGGCTGCATATTGGTTATAGGATCGGTAGTCGTTCTTTTTCACATATTGAGGAAGAGAAATCGAGAAAAGAAGTTGAGGTTTATCTTTAACCAGTACGTGGGCGAGGAGTTTCAGATGGCATCAGGAGCTAGGAAGTTTTCGTACTCAGAATTGGCTAATGCCACTAGTAACTTCAAGCCTGAGGAAAAATTGGGTGAGGGAGGATTTGGTGGAGTTTTACAAAGGATTTTTGAAGAATATTGAACATATATTTAGCCGTTAAAAGGGTATCAAATACCTCTAGACAGGGAATGAAGGAGTATGCATCAGAAATAAAGATTATTAGTCGATTGAGGCATCGAAAATCTTGTTCAACTTATTGGTTGGTGCCATCAGAGAATGGACTTGCTTCTTGTATATGAATTCATGCCAAATGGAAGTTTAGATTTCCCATCTATTGAAAGGGAAGAGCGTGTTACCTTGGGCAATAAGGTACAAAATAGCACAGAATTTGGCCTCAGCATGCTATATCTACAAGAGGAGTGGGAACAATGCGTTGTGCAATAGGGACATAAAATCAAGCAATGTTATGCTTGATTCTAATTTCAATGCTAAACTTGGGATTTTCGGATTGGCAAGGTTGGTAGACCATGAGAAAGGCGGTCAAACTACTGCATTGGCAGGGACCATGGGCTATATGGCCCCAGAGTGTTTTTATAACATATAGGGCTACTAAAGAATCCGATATCTACAGTTTTGGAATCGTTTGTTGGAGATTGCTTGTGGGAGAAAACCAGTTGATCTTAAAGCTAGAGAAGATCAAGTGATATTGGTTGAGTGGGTTTGGGATCTTTATGGGAAAGGTGAAATGTTTCATGCTGTAGATTCAAGGCTACATAGGGATTTTGACGATGAACAAATGAAGAGATTAATGGTGGTAGGCCTGTGGTGTGCTCATCCTGATAGTCATAAGAGGCCTTCTGCGAAACAAGCTATTAGTGTTTTAGAATATGAAAATCCACTACCTTGCTTACCAACAGAGTATCCTATGGCTATGTATTCCAAACCGTTAACCTGGAGCTTCACAACTACTACAAATTCATCACAGTTTACTTCATCTACATAAGATTCTAGTTCCATGGTATTACTTTGATGAGTATAAATATTATTTCATTGTGCTTTTGTTTACTATATGTTTGGTAATTTCAAGGAATGTAGAAATGAGTGAAAGTAAATGGAAAGGAAAAGAAATGAAGTATAGTTTGCACTTCTTCTTTAGACCTGCAAGTTGAAAATTGAATGAAAATCACACTTTGTTGTTTGGTTGACACTATATATGTAGTATGCACTTTGTATTTAGTTAGAAATATAATTGCAACTTAAGAATGAAAATTAGTAATAGATGTGAAATATATTTAAAAATACCTATATATTTGGCATGATTATTAGCTAAGATCATGGATAAAATAGGAAATGTGTAAAAAAAATAATAAAAAGAAAAAGAAAGAAAAAAAAATGATTTAAAAAATAGTTACTTCTTTGTTTTGAAAAGGGATTGCTATTCCTTACCTATGCAATTACATAGAGTAACTATTCCTCTTTTATTTATATCTTCTTACTTTTTCTTTTAAAAAAATTAAAAATAATAGTCCACCAAATTCACATTTCTCCTAGCTCTAGTTAAAGGAAAAACAAGAGGGTATAAATAAAAGACACACACCATATCACTTACTCTTTTGCAAATTTAATGACTGTTATTTCTAAATTTTTTAATCTTTATCTTCTTATTAAACATTCACAAAGATTAAATCTTTTCTCAAGTTATATAGAATTCAAATATTTTCCACTAGGGATTTTTTGTCGGGGGTATCCTCTTTCTTCAACCCTTTTTATTATAGCATCTTAATTTCTATCTAAGGGTTTAAACCATCTATTTCATAAATATTTCTCTCTTAGGTATTGGACTTCTACACTTCTCAGATATCACATCTTAGTTTCCTAACAATTGCATCCCTTTCCTAACACCTCGAAATTTGCAATTTCTAAACTTTTAGGTTTCCTAAATCATTATGAGCAAGTTTCTAGGCAAAAAATCAAAAAACACAAAGCTCTCTTTGATTTCCAAAAAAGTACAAAGCTTTAACAAAAAAAAAAAAAAAAAGAAAATATTCCATTAGATTCTTGATTGGGATGAATATTCAACATTTACCTCTCACTTATCTTAGTTATCTTCTATCAACCAATTACAAGAACTAATAAAGCTTTAATGAAATCTTTAAAAAAGTCTCTAGTGGACTTAACTCCTAGACAAATTTGTGGCTGTTAGGTAGGGGTAAACTTGTTCTCATAAATAGTGTATTATCCTCTTTTCCTTTATATACTTTTTAAACTATCCATCCTCCTACATGGATTATTAAGAAACTTGAGAGTATGTTTATAAATTTTCTTTGGGGAGGATTTTGATTGAGTCTAAGGCAACCCAATGGGCTTCTAAGGATAAGCCCTGTTTTCCATGAGGAATCCAATCTTTAGGGGATTTTTTCAATTTCTTTGAAGCAAAAATCTTATGGAAGTTTAGAATTGAAAAGACTTTGTTTACTAAATTTCATGCATTTTAAGTACATTAAAAGTATGCATTGTGTGCAAACTTCTACATCCCTAGTTTTTATCTTTCATGGCAATAACTTTTAAAGGCTAGGATTTTCATTGAGCAACATATATTTTTAGGTCTTAGTAAGGGAAAAGTTAGCTTTTGGTTTGATTAGTGGCTCTTTTAAGGTTAACTCTAAAATTATTGTCAATGGATTCCCTATGGTTAAGAATCAATGACCTGTAGGTCAATAATAGATAGGATGTAGATAGACTAGTTGGTTTGCTCCCTATTGATTTAGTATAGAATGTTCTTTCTTTTAATGCTTATCAATCAAGAATGTCTGGAAGCTTAGAAACATATACAGCCGGATGCACGACCGTGTATTGTGTCAGATAGCTCCCAGAAACATACACGGCCGGATACATGGTTAGAAGGCACAACCGTGTATTTGTGTCAGATAGCTCCCAGAAACACACACAGCCAGATACACGGTCAGAAGGCACGGCCGTGTATTGTGTCAGGAAGCTCCCAGAAACATACACGGCTTGATATACCGCTAGAAGGCATGGCCGTGTAACACGGTCGTGAATATTGAGATATTTGTTTTGTGATTTATTTTGTAAATATGGCATTTTATATTTTGTATTTTATATTTTGGTAGAGGAAGATTTGTTTTCCTAGTTTGTAAGATATAGTTGCTTGGAAAAGATATTCTCCTAATGTAATTTATATACTTGAACATGAGTTATGAAAAGGCATTCAGCCAAAGTTTCTCAAAAGTTGTTATGGTATCAGAGCCACACAACTAAGTATTGTGTTGAATCCATAGTTTTTCTTTTATTCTTGGAATTGCTGGTTTGTTCTTGGTTTTCTTTGGCTTTAGGTTGATTAATTCCAATCAACAATCTTCTTGATAATCAAGTTGTGAGCGACAATTCTGTTTAGAATGTCTTCTGAGAAAACACATGAAATCTTAGCTATTAGATTTACGGGAAAGAATTATACAGCATGGGAATTTCAGTTCAGATGTTTTTGAAAGGGAAGGAGCTTTGGGGTCATATTGATGGGTCTTCTCCAGCTCCTACAGAGTCGAAAGATCGTGGTCAATGGGAGGCAAAGGATGCTCGGATTGTTTCTTGGATTTTGGGATCTATTGAGATTCATATGGTGAATAATTTACGATCCTTTGGCATAGCAAAAGAAATGTGGGAATACTTGAAGCGTTTTCTACAATCAAGATAATACTACAAGACGTTTTCAATTGGAACTTGATATGAGTAATTATAGCCAAGGTAATCTCTCAATTGAACAATATTATTCTGGCTTTCTTAGTTTATGGAGCGAATATTCTAGTATTAGCTATGCTAAGGTGTCAAAGGAGAATTTGGCTAGTCTTTAGGCTGTTCATGAAGTGAGTCGTCGTGATTAGTTTTTGATGAAGCTCAGGCCTGAATTTGAAACTGCTTAGGCTGGGTTGCTGAATAGAGATCCAGTTCCTTGTTTGGATGTATGTTTTGGTGAATTGCTGCGCAAGGAACAAAGATTGGCCACACAAGCCACTATTGGTGCAAGTGGTGGATCATCTGGAATAGTTAATGTTGCATATGCTGCTCAGACCCCGAGGGAAGGGAACAATGCAGTGTTACAGCTACAAAGAATTTGGTCATATTGCCCATCATTGTAGTAAGAAGTTCTGTAATTATTGCAAGCAAAACGGACATATTATTAAGGAGTGTCCTACAAGGCCTCAAAACAGAAGGCCACAAGGTCTTCATGCTGCGGTATCCGACTCTCGCAATCTTGGTTTGAAATCCACAATTGCTGGCAATAATCAATCTGTTCTCACACCAGAATGGTCCAACAGATGATTCTCTCTGCCTTCTCTGCTTTTGGTCTTCAAGGGAAAGGTAAGACTACAAAATTCTGTTCCTTGGTTTATTGATTCCGGCACCACAAATCATATGACTAGCACATTTGATTTATTGCATAACCCAACGTCCATATACTGGTACTCAACACATTCAGGTTGCTGATGGAAATAATATTCCAATTACGACAGTTGGTGATATTAGCTCCTCCTTTCGACATGTCTTGGTTTCTCCTAAATTTATCTACTAACTTACTTTCTATTGGTCAAATGGTGGAAAAATAACTTTTGATTTGTCCACTTTTCCCTTTCCCCTGAAGGGGTTTTACTGTGCAGGATCAAAGGGGTCGGGGAAGGTGATAGCGGGGAAGGGGGGGGCCCAAAGTGGGCAGGTTTTTTTTCCAAAACAATTTACCCGTTTTTTCCCCGGGGCTTTGTCATTAAACTTCTTTTGTTTTTGAAAATAAGGCAAAACAAACGACATAGATGCTTGGTCATCCCCAAAAAATGTTGTTTTTACTCAAATTTGTTGCAAAGTGGGGTTTTTTCCCCCGGTTCCATAGATAAGGGGTTTAATTTGTTATTGTTCTCCTTGTAAACTGGGGAAAAAATAAGACAATTGCCTTTTTTTGTTTTGGGAAATTGTCCAAAAATATTTTGGAAAATTATTCATATGATGGTTTTTGGGGGGTTACACTGATTAAATTTCCCCATTTTCCAGTATAAATATTTTGTGACATTTTTTTTTAGGATTTAAAATCGATTCAAAAATGGAAATTTTTTTTTTACATTCCAAAGCAGAAAAGTGTTTTACTGTGTTTCAAAACCCTTTTTGGGCATATATTGAAACTCAGTTTTTTCCCCCCTTTGTATTAAAATCTTACGATCTGATAATGGTTTGGGGAATATATTTTTCATTAGTTTAAAAAACATTTCTTCATAACCAAAAGGGGATTGTTTCAAAAACATTCATGCCTTAACAAACCCCAAACAGAATGGGGTTTGGCCCCAAAAAAAAAAAATTTACATTTGTTAAGATTTTTTGGTGCGCACAATTTTTGTTAGAATCTTTTGTTCCAGCTAAGGGTTTTTGGGCCAAAAACCTTTTATTTTAAAACCCGCAGTTTTAAACTGAAAATTAAAAACGCTTTTTTCCAAACTCCAAAAAAAAATTTGAATTTTGATTTTTTTTCCCTATTTTAACCCCAAAGTTTTTGGGAAACAAAACCCAATTATCATATGCTACATACTTTTTGGGTGTGTTTTTTTTTCGTTTTTCCCCTTTAAAACCCGCCCATGGGGAAAATCAAAAAGTTGGGGGAAAACCCCGTCCCGGTTCCCAATTTTGCCTTTTTTTTTTTGGGTTAAAAAAGTTTCCCAATCATAAAGGTTTTTTTTGTTATGATTTTTTAATAATCGATGGGGCCCCCCCCTTTTTCTCCCCCGGGATGTGAATTTTTTTTGAAAAATTAAAAAATTATTTTCCCCGCAACATCTTTTTTTAACATCTATACGTTGGGACTTTTTTTTCCCCACTTTTATGATTTTTTTCTTTTGAAAATTTAAAAAAAAAGGTTCCCAAAAAAAACCCCCTTTGGGCCTTTGGTCCCTTCCCGACCCTGCTTTTTCCCGAAAAAGCCCAATGATTCTTTTCCCCCCAAAGAAAAACCCCAAATCGAAACCCCCATTTCGTCCTTTCCCCCGATAGGGTATGGCTATTCGCAAAAAAAAACTAATACAAAAAAAATTCCTAAAACCCCTTATTTTCTCCAAAGGGGGCTAAACAGACTTCTGGAAAAAAAAAAAAGCCATGCCCAAAAGGGGAAATTCAAAAACACTTCAAAAACAATCACACTTGGGATTTGTTTTTTATGTCCCCTTTCTGGTGTTAAACCCATTGGGTTTTTAAAAGGGTTTTTCCTTAAGCTTCCCCATCTAAAAAATTTCCCTTTTGACAAAATATAAGGGAAAAGGTTTTGGGAGCTCTTTTGGGAATCGGGCAGGAATATGGGGAATTTTATTAGAAGAGAACCCTTTTTCCAAAAAAAATGTGGCTAAAATGCAAAATGTCCGGCTTGTTTTTTTTTAAACTATTGCTTTCAAATTTTTAAAGGATGGTTCTTAAAGATAGATGGGTGTTAAAATTTCATTTTTTTTCATGGGGAACCCCCCAAGGAAGATATCTTTTAATGACTCCTCCTCCAAGGAATTTTTTCTACAAACCCCCCCCCAAAAAAAATAAATGAAAAGTAAGCTCAAAAAAAAAGGGGCCCCCTTTTTT
This sequence comes from Laguncularia racemosa, assembly GCA_037954665.1. Taxonomy (NCBI): domain Eukaryota; kingdom Viridiplantae; phylum Streptophyta; class Magnoliopsida; order Myrtales; family Combretaceae; genus Laguncularia; species Laguncularia racemosa. Next base: position 15,814 of record JBBMOL010001200.1, read on the forward strand.
TACGGTTTTTAAAAAAAGGCCCACGAGCCTGGTTTGAAAAAATTTCGTAATACCCTTTTTTTTTTTAACCCCCTTTTCTTTTTTTTTTTTTAAAGTTTTAGTATATTCTTCATTTTTCCTTTGCAAAAAAACCTGACAAGGGGGGGAAAAGTTTTGTTGTTTTGGGCCAAAGTTGAGAAATTGGGCATCCAAAAAAGGAACGAAAAAATCCCCAATTTGATTGTCCCTTTTAATTCCCCGGAGCGTCTTCAAGGTTCTTTTCTATGAAGGGAAAAAGGGGTCGTTTTTAAATTATTTCTTTGGTCTTGGGGTTCAATTTTTTTCTTCCCGCTGGTTTTTTTTTTTCCCCTTCATCAAAAAATAAAAAAATACTAAGGAACTTTTTGCTTTTTGGGTGGTCTCCCCAAAAAAGGGTTCCCCTTTCCTATTGAAAAAAAACCCCCCTTTTTGGAAGTGAATGTTAAATTAAAAAAAACGAAATGAGGTGCCCTTTCCCCCTTAACAAACTCCCAAAAAATCGACAAAATTTTTTTTGGGGAAAACCCCCAAATTTTCAAAATATTCCCCCTCCTGAATTTTCATTTGTGTGCAACAAGTTAGTCAAATTTTTGCAGGCAACTACATATCTTCATTTTGCAGCAGTTTTTTCCCTATTGTTAGGTATTTAAAAAAAAAAGGGGCTTTTTCATCATGGGTTTTTTTTTCTTTTCTGCGGGAGTCCCTATTCACCCTTAAAAAACCTTTTAAAATGAAAGCTGATTTTGGGCTGGTTTTTTTTTTAAAACAAAGTCGGGTCTTAAATTTCTTTGGGTTTGGGGTATGTTTCCTTTTGGGAACCTTTAATTCCTTTGGGAAAAAGTAAGAAACAAAAAATCGCATTCTAAGTCTTTCTTAAATTGGAGTCCGAATAAACGTGCAAAGTCATCTGCTTATTTCTGAGATCATTTGGGGTTCGAGGGTTTTTTTGGCTGAGGTTGGTTTTTTTCCCCAACTTTTGGGCTAACCCTCCCCTTTAAAAGTTTTTGAAAATACTAGTGCTAAAACCCAAAAAAATTACTTGCTTAAAACCCCCTTTCAAAAGCGTTACCAAAAATATTGAAGGGACTGTCATTCTAAAATTTGAAAAACTTTTGATAATGGTGTTATTTCCCTTTCCCAAAACTCTTCCGATCCCTTTAAAAAGGCTGATATATTTACAAAGGGGTCTTTCCAAAACAGCTCATTCCCGTTTCTTGTTGGCAAAATTGATGGCCTTTCTTGATCAGCCAAAACATCCCAAATTTTAGGGGGGGAAATCAATCAAGAATTCTGGAAGCCCCAGAAAAACCCTAAAAACGGTCGGAAACACGGGCCCCGAAAGGGAAAAGGCCGTTTTTTGGGTCAGAAAGCTCCTAGAAACATACACGGCCGGATACATGGTCAAAAGGCACGACCGGTGTATTGTGTCAGATAGCTCCCAAAAACATACACGGCCAGATACACGATCAGAAGGCACGGCCGTGTATTGTGTCAAGAAGCTCCCAGAAACACACATGGCCTGATGCAAGGCTAGAAGGTACGGCTGTGTAACACGGCCGTGATATTAAGATATTTGTTTCGTGATTTATTTTGTAAATATGGCATGTAATTTTGTATTTTATATTTTGTTAGAGGAAGATTTGTTTTCCTAGTTGTAAGATATAGTTTCTTGGAAAAGATATTCTCCTGATGTATATATATATACTTGAACATAAGTTATGAAAAGGCATTCAGCTAAAGTTTCTCAAAAGTTGTTAATGCTCAACAAAGAACAAACAACTCTCTTCTTTGGATAATTTCTTCATATGGGTCCTTTTCAGTCTCTAGTGCTTGGAATGAATCTAGGAATAAGGCAAAGAAGGTTGATCTAAAAAAACATTTTTGGAACAAATTCATCTTTTTGAAGATTCATTGTTCATATGGCAAGCTATTTGGTCCTTTGTTCGTATTAATGATAAGAAATGCTTGTAGGCCTAAGCACTTAATTGATAGTGTACATGTTTCTTTAGGGAGTATGAGACAATTGTTCGTTTTTTTCTTTTTATGTGATTATGCTAGGGATGTTTGGAAACAAATTTTTTACTCATTTTGGATTCTTTCTTCCTCTAAGCATTTTTATCATAGATATCATGCTAAAATGTTGGAAGTATAATGCTGGTAACATGTGTCTTTGTTCCCATTTGACTTTAAGACATCTACGGGGTGAAAGAAACAACAGGAAGTACAAAAAAACCTATTGCCTAGATTTGGTGAATAATATTATTGATGACTTAATAAATCTTAGGCATGTCAATCACCTTTCTCTTAAAAAAAATTAGGTCACCCTTGTTCATGCATAAAAGTTCCTTCATGCACCATCAAGTCATTAGGAGAACAATAGGAGATGGTGGTCTTTCTTCTTAAGTAAATGATGTCAACTAAATAGTACTTGATGATTGTGTTTGGCGCCAAGATATACTTCAATATGGTATCAACTTATTTATTTGGATGCTTTCCTTTCCCACAATTCAACAACATATGGAAGACCTACAATGGATGTTCTAAATTTAAGGGAACTTATTAAGAGATGTACTTGATTATTAAAGTTTGTTTTGCTGGTTAAGACCTGTTGATATGACGATGCCTGGACTAGAAATCAAATCATGTAGGTTTATGGCTCACTAACATTGGGATGAAATCCAAGAGAACCAAGTGCAAGAGTAGTAGTTCTTCTAATCTTGGAAACTCCTCTATTAGGGTTTTGACTTAGAACTTCTTAACTATCTAACTATCTCTAGAACATCTCCCTCCCTATTTATACTTTCCTACTATTCCTTTATTATTATGTATTTATAATAAATGTATTGTTTATTTTTTATAAGGTTTATAATGGGATGCATTCATTATTTTTATTTTTACTAGCATTTAATAATAAATGTATTCTTTATTTTTGATAGGATTTATAATGGATGAATTTATTATTTTTGTTTTTACAAGACAAAAGAGAGGGAAAAAAAGAGAGAAAGAGTAGCAGTGTGAAAGAGAAAGAGAAAGAAATAGAAAAAGAAAGAGAGAGAGATAGAGAAGAAGGAGAAAGAAAATTAAAAACCAAAATCATAGTCAGAAGTTGTGATTTTAAAAAAAAAAATCACATTAAAAAAATCGCAACTTCTAATTACGATTTCTTTACAAATCACATATTGAGAAAATCATAGCTAGAAGTTACAATTTCATAATAGTATTACATAAATCAGTTTCATGTGGAGCCCTAATTTTAAAAAAAAGTTTAGCTATAAAGGATAAACTCATATATTTCTCATATCTCTCACAAGGGGCATTCAACTAAATAGGAGATGGTCTTTCTTCTTAATCAAATCATATCAACTAAATAGTATTTGATGATTGTGTTTGGTGCCAAGAGATGCTTTAATATGGTATCGGCTTATTTATTTAGATATTTTCCTTTCCCACGATTCAGCAACAAATAGAAGACCTACATTGGATGTTCCAAATTCGAGGGAACTTATTGAGAGATGTACTTGATATTAAAGTTTGTTTTATTGGGTTAAATTCATAGGCTGACCCATTTAATCCACTTAAAAAACAGGTTAGAGTGGAATTTTCAACTTATTTAAAAAGCAAATCAGATGAACTTAACCCATTTAACCCACAAGTTTAAAACTAGTCAACCTATAAATAGGCTAGGTTAGCCCATTAACCCAAAGAAATTAAGGAAAAAACTTGACATTGCATGTAACAAGTTGATGATTAAATATCAGTTTCACTTCAATATCCTCACTTCACTTTTTCAAATGAATAGTGCTTTATACTCCCAAGCATGTTCAAACAAAGAAAGGGGGGAATTCCACTTTTTGCAATATCAACAATGTCTTCAATACTTGAAGTATCCTTTGAACAAGATGGATTCAATTTCACCTTCCCAAGAGTGGAGAAAATCAACTTTCTTGAAATTCCCCTTTGTAGACTTCTATCAAGATCAAGTTGGGCAAATCCATTGTTCACCTTTTGTAAAGGAAGCACTTCATGTTATTGAGTTTGCTAGAGGTGCTCTCGAATCAAAATGGGTTTCACTCAAGCTAGCTATAAGGATATATCCTAATAATATGTTTTGCTCGGTGAAATTGCCATTCCATTCCATCTTTATTCCTTATAAGATATTTCCATATTTAGTTGCCCTAATATAATCAGAATCTCTATTATGTAAAATGAGTAATAGCACTTCCACACTTTCCCACTATATTTTTTCTCAAAATAATTCTATCATAATTAAATAAAAAATAAATAATTCAAATAAGCTCTTAAACTAACGGATCACATACTTTACCGATTTACATATCTTTAAACCGTGACAAGAGATTATTAGAAAAAGGGAAAAAAAAAACTCTGCGCTATTGTATTGCATTCTTTGGGTCTGATTGCAGCAGAACTGTTTTAATTTTCTTTTTTCTTTTTTTGTTTAAATTACGGCACTATGCCTTCGCAAAATTGTAAAAAAAAATTAAAAATTAATTTCTATATGCCTCACTGATGTCCCTTCGAAACCAACAATAGTCAAAACACTAATATTTTTAAATTTATATTAACTATATTATTATATTTTATTTTTATATACACAACGTGTTGGCATTTACGACTTTTTTAAAAATATCAGTAGCAATGTAACAAAACAACAGGCACATAGCATTGTATTTCAAAAGTAAATTATATTATTATATTTAGTTTTTATACGCACATAGCGTATTGGCATTTATGACCTTTTTAAAAATATTAATAATGTGGTGCCCCATTCGATGATAAATTTATGCAAAACAACAGGCACGCAGCATTGTATTTAGAGTTCAGAATTGGAGAATGGAATAAAAAATTAATACACAGATAGTGGATGTCCAGGTACACCCACAATATGAGTATCCTATTATTTTTTTTAATTTATAAAATAATATGTAAAAAAAAATATTTTAAAAATAAGTTACGAAAGTACAAACTTTAATATGTGTCTCAGGCAATTTATACCAAAAGACATCACTTTTTTATATGTAATTTTTTTTTAATTATTAAAAATTAAAATTTCTCAAATAAATTTTTTTATCTTGGTTTATTTTTTCACCGCCTCCGCTCTGATGACCAATAACAAGAGATTAAGGAAAGCTTTTTGCCAAAAATGTCCGTGCATGCATTGGCAGCCACTGCCTTGTCTCTACTATCCTTCCTCATGAGGCTCATATTAAAAATATGATATTGTTTTATATTTAATATTATCATTTAATAATTTCTATAGAGAAGGTATATAATATTTTAAAACCCATATTAAAAAAAAAAAAATTACATTAGAATTTATCATGTAACTTCAAATATCCACCTAAAAACTCCAAGCTCAAACTAAATGACAGTCATCTCAAGAAAGTGCAGGTCCTCCTAGCATATATATATATAAATGATGTTTGAAGTTTCGTCTTATACGGGTATATATATTATATATATATATATATGCTTGGAGGACCTGCACTTTACTGTCATTTAGTTTGAGCCAAAACAACTTGCCAATAATGTACAAGATAAAGCTGGTGAAGAAGCAAAGTAGGATAAGGAACATCATCAAACCAATTGAAAGGAAGTACCTGTCATTCTCATTCTGTCACAACACATGGCCTCGATTTTCTATCTTCTCATAATCCCACTTTCAATGCTCTCTTTCAACTACACAAGCTTTAGTAGCGACGATGCCAATATATAATCAACCTATGCATCTATGGGATGAAGCCCCACGAAATCTCACTCATTTCAGCATGCACTTCTCATTCATCATCGGCTCAAAAATTGAACTAGTTACGGCGATGGAATCGCATTTTCCAAGTTCTTAAATGTAAAACCCAAGAAACTCATATTGTATATAGTATCCGAATAAATAAAAGAATTTACTAAAAGACTCGATTATAATTTGTGAAAACCTAAATTAAAAAAAAAATTAATTATTCAAAAAATAAATTATAGACCATATTAGATTAAATAATAAAATAAATTAAAATTATAGATTTAAGATTATCAAATAAAAATTTCAAATAAATATTCATACTCAAAATAGTTAAATTAGCTTATAACATAAAGTTTCGTAATAAAAAATACTAAAGTATTTAAATTTATAAAATCCCTATATAATGCAACGAGACATTCCAAAAGGCCCCATGTTCTATAGAACAACCAAAAGACGAAAAGGAAAAGAAAATAAAAAGACAAAGAAGAAAAGGGAAAGCAAAACAAGACATAGAGCTAGAGACGAGACAAAAACGCCAGAAAGAGAGAAGAAGAGATTTGAACAAAAAAATTCATATATGACCTCCATTCCACGATCCGAAACTCTTAGTGCATTTCTTGAGGTGAGTGCAACTCAACTAAACCATTTTATATGAAACCGAATTATTTTTCGGAATTTAGGTATAAATGTGGAATATGTGTACAAATTAATATTTAACTTAGAAACTAGTTGTAATAATTAAAAAAACATTAGATAAGGCGATCTAAGCCATAAATAGCATGTAATAACGTATTTTTTGTTTTTTTAGGCAAAGAAAATCATTCCAACTACTTTAATTAAATTCAAGGAAAAATGAGGCTCACATGAGTAGAACTCGTAACATGCTATATTGCGTGTATTATTTTGTATTTCATGTGTTTGTTATGAATACATAAATTTGTCTAGATCCTAATTGCTTCGAGGGTTTTTTATTCTACCGTGAAAATATATACATGTGCTTGCTGTTTATTTTGCTGGTGTGAGATAGATTAAATACACGTATATAGGCGTGTGGTGTGGTTGACGGTGGAAGCTGGGGGCTGGAGTTTGCGTGCCGGAATTTGACGTTGGGAAGATGTGTAGGCATACATTTACGTATTGGTCTAAAACAGGGCAGCTTGGTGTGTTGTTGTTTACATATATATATATATATATATGTATATATACGCATAGTTGCCGTAATTATATTGTTTTCAATTGTATGTATATATAGTTGCCGTCAATTGTAGGATCCATTTGTATCATTATATTGTTTTCAATTTAGTGGAATCGGTTCAAAGTATCATTAAAATTGTTTTCATTTAGTGGAATTGGTTCCAATATTGAATTTTTCATTGTGAAGTTTCATTTGCTAGTGGGATTGCTAGTTTGCGTGGAGACTTTACATAAGGGATTCACATCTTTTAGTAGCCTTGATCATTGTAATTTCATTTGTTCTTGTATTGAGTGTTTAATCCAATTAAAGACAACATTTTTTTGGTGTTGAGATTAGTTGATCTACAAATTGGATTACAAAGGTTTTAGGGTTTACGCAATAAGCTAGGGTTACTGATCCAGATTTGAATTGAGGTTTATTCACTTGTTTTATGTATATGCTTTAATCAATTTAAGACATATCATCTTTTGGTATCGGAGCAACTTATATTTTTCAAATTTGGATTCATAAAATTTAGTGGTTCACACCTCTTGAGGACTTAGATTTAGTGATTGAATTTGTTCAATTGGTTACGTATATGTGCTTGGATCCTTTGATCATTTAGGCACATCATTAAATAAACATGTACATATATATGCATTATATAGGTAAATATATGGAGCATAGTGGAAGGCAATTGATGGCCCTGTGCAATGTGTAGATCTAATGTCGTTAATATATTAACATATACATATGTATATAGGCATGAGCAAGAACTATAGCCTATTAACATAAATAGATATCTATATCTATGGGAGTGCATAGATGCCGAAGGGGAAGGGGAGAACCTACGGATAAACAATTAAAAATTAGATATATATATATATATATATATATATATATAAGTATGCATATTTTATGTATGAATATACTAATAATAATAATAACACTCTAAGGACATTTCATATGTGTTGGTAAAAAACTTCTAAGTTAAGATGGAAAGAGAGATGGAGGGCAATTGAATGATCCTAGCTAAAAGTCCGTTGCTTTATGATAATTTTCTTTAACAATTTAGATGTTGTTCCTCCCTTAATGTTGTAGATGTTGCTTGGTTGCTTGAATTGAATGATTGTATTGTGTATTAGGTTTTGATAAGAATGACTTTTGCACATGTGTTTGATTATGTATGGTCACCCTTAAAACCTTAACTAATCATTCGACTTAGATAAAGAACCCAATATGCATTGCATGAACATTGCACAATTCAAGGCCATCACTGCTATAGGGCATGCCAAAAGTAATTAGAGGATTACTGCTCTTCCAAGTGCGAACTAACTGACTAGGAGATTGTTATGCCTTGACTATTCCGAGTTCGGTCTATCCTTAAGGGTGCTTAAATGCTCATTGTATGAGTAACATCTGAGCCTAGATCACTAAAGCTAAGAGATAAGCTATAATAAAGTGATAAGAGTAATTGAATTGAGTGTGAGACCCAGGCTCCGTGGTGGCTTTGGAACCCCTAACCCAAGGTCAAGGGGGGTGTAAACCCTAGACTTCACGTTGGTTACTGAAAGACTACGTGCAATATTGCATTCTTATGATTGTTCATGCATAGCATATGATTTGATAACTTACTTGAAATTGCTTGTGTTTATAACTACATGAGAGATTGCACTTTATCTCACTAAGCATTTAGCTTACCCTCTCATACATTTGCTCTTGCAGGTTGTGACGATCTAAACTTCCTCATTTGACATCGAACCAAGGCAAATACCTATTGTAGAGCTGAGAGCAAGGGTTTAGTGGGAAGAAAGTGAGGATTAAAGTATTTATAGAAATTGATTTGACTTGAGCCTGTAATCTTTGTATTTGATCCAATAGGATTTGGGTGTACCTATTTATAATGGGACCCATTAAGGCCCTCTGTTGATATAGTTGTCAAATGTTTTCCCTTGAGCATAGAACTTACGAGATGAGAAATGAATGAGTGCTTGAGGCATTTGAGTGTTATTATTGTGATTAAACAAGTTTTTGTTACTTGAGTTAAGAGGCTTCCTAGTTGCTTAACAGAGGTTAGGCAATCGTGGCTGGTTGTCACGTTTAAGTACCTAGAGAGGGCATAACACTAAAGGCTCAAAGATGTCGGGCAACATAACAATGGTAGAGCTCTTAGACTCACTTATAATGACCAAATCTTGAATTCAAAATTCCTTCCTTTTCGTTGCTATGGAGTTTGATATTTATGCAAATAGTTGGGATCCCCTAGGCACATATGTAGGTGTAGACATTAATTCTCTTGTGTCCATAAGCAACGTTTAGTAGGCGAGTGATATTAGTGATGGAAAAAAAAAATGAAGCTTCAATAACATATAATGCAAGCACAAAAAACTTATTTTTTCTTTTCATGAGATATCACAATGATATAATCATAATCTAGTCCCTTAGTCATGCTAGATTCTAATTTTAATGCTAAACTTGGGGATTTCAGATTGGCAAGGTTGGTAGACCATGGGAAAGTTGGTCAAACTACTACAATGGTAAGGACCATGGGTTATATGGCCCCAAAGCGTGTTGTAACATATAGGACTACTAAAGAATTTGATATCTATAATTTTGGAATTGTTTGTTTGGAGATTGCTTATGGGAGAAAACCAATTGATCTTAAAGCCAAAGAAGATCAAGTGGTATTGGTTGAGTGGGTTTGGGATCTTCATGGGAGAGGTGACATGTTTTCATGTTTGTAGATCTAAGGCAACATGGGGATTTTGATGATAAATAAAGGGAGATATTGATGGTGAAATGTTTTTGCCATTGAAATAGAAAACCCAAAGAGACAGATAAAAGAGAGAATCCCTATAGAAGACCTATGGTGATAGGAATCAAATTCTTACAAGACCTATCACTAGAGTAAGAGCCAAGGGATTACAAAATTTGGTGATGAAGGTCCTCTTTAAACAATTAGACCCTGAGAATATTTGTTTAGTATCTTCTTTTCTATTTCATATTTGTTGTGCATTCTAGCAAGTACACTTGTCAATTTTTACTAGACAGTGGATAAATTCACTAAAGCTCAAATTGTGGGTTATTCATGGACCTACACAAATCAAAGAAGAACAGTCTAACAATTTGTTTAATTGAAGTGAACAACCGGTCACTTGAGACCATTTGTATTTGTAATTTGTTGCTTTTGGGAATCGGCCACTTAAGTGGCATCTTTGTAATTTTTTGTTATTTTTACCCTAATTGGAGCAATTTATAAATACTTGCTAACTAGGGTTTGAGGAAGCTTTTGACATTTTAAAATCAAACACCTTCTTTGCTGTGAGGATTCCCCTTGCTTGCAAAAAGATCTCTTATCAATTTCATAAGTGAAATTGTGGCGAAACCAACTTGAGTGGATTGTGAGTAATATCAATCTTCCTCTTGTTGTTTTTCAAATTGTATTTAGTGAGTTATATCTAAGTGCAATTTTTTGGGGGACTTGTCATTACCCACGTGAATTAGGTTTTTCCATTTTAGATTTGAATCATTTCAATTTGAGTGGAATTTTAATTCATTTCCATTATTATCCATTGATACTTACATAATTGCTTTGTTCTATATATCAATTTAGCATCAATCTCGTGAATTAGGGAACATTTGTGAAGTTAGTGATCATGCTAATTGTTGTTTGGGAAATTTTTGTTGTTCATGCTACTTGTTGATGTGTTTGCTATCTAATTAATAAGGCACATCATCTAATTTGGTATCAGAGCATAGGTTTTGAGAAGGGAATTTTGTGTATCACATATTAGGATTTAAGGTTCTTGTTCCTTCATTCTGAAAATTGAATTTGTGAGAAGTGGAATTGAGTTCTTGTGTTGAATTATTCCTTAATTCCATAGTATTTGTGAATTGAAAAATTAAAGGAGATTTAAATTAAGGTTCCTTTGCCATGGGTGAATTAGAGGAATCATTGTTAATTGGTTTCCATTATAATTGAAATTGAATTGATTGTACTGTGTTCTACATTGGTTAATTCGGAATTGAAAGTGTAAAATTTCAGAAATTTTTCCTTGTGTGGTAGTCATCTTGCCATGAAGATTGGGAACATATTTTTCAAATTGATTCCATATTTATCTTGTGAAGTAAACTGTGCATTAATTTCCTGGAATGCACTTAGAATCATTTGTGTTGAACTATGATTAATTGTGATTGTGGAATTGTTCTTGTGGATGTTGCACCATGAGTGTAGGTGAGGTATGAAGTGTGTGTATACCGTAGGTGTATACGTGTTGTTGTGAAGGTGTTTGTTGCCTTTAGTTATGTGTTGAAGTATTGTAAGTGTGTGTGTACCGTAGTGTAGAGGGTGTTGCTGTTGTGCAGAAGTGTGTATTGTAGTGTAAATTAAAATGAACCATGGGAGAGTATGTGTTGCGTGATTGTAGGAGTGTGTATGTGAAGCCGTTGAGGGTGTATGTTACATTAGTTTTTTGTTAGCACCGTGGGTGTGTGAGTGTGTGTTGCCATGGTGTGTGTAATGAAGTGTGCTGTTGGCTTGTTGAAGTTAGTAAGCAACCATGTCAAATGATTGATATTTATCTGTTAATGTACTGTGACGAGCTATGACTACTTTTTCTACTATTGATGATGAGCAAAGGAAAAAATTATTCCACACCTCTTGTAGAGTACAAGGTAATCTATGTGCTATTATTATCGATGGTGGTAGTTGTACTAATATAGTGGTTGCATCATTAGTATTGAAATTACAACTTGTAACTACCTTACATCCAAAACCCTATAAATTACATTGGCTAAGTGAGTAGGGGGGTCTCCATGTTACTTAGAGGGCTAGGGTACCTTTCAATATAGGGGATAAATATCATGATGAGATTGTATGTGATATCCTTTCCATGTATGCATCCATATATTGCTTGGCAGGCCCTTTGGTTGTATGATAGGAGGGTTTTGCATAATGGCTCTAAAATACTTATATGCTCCAACAGGAGGGTAAACGTAGTGTTTAACCTAATGTCACCATTAAAGGTCTAAGAGGTTCAGAGGTAGTTGAATCAACCTTTAAAGGACCAAGAGGTTCAAGGTAGATAAATAAACCTACAGAGGTTTAAGATGTTCAGAGGTAGATAAGTAAACCTTTAGAGGACCAAAAGGTTCAGTTACATATAAGTAAAACTGGGAAGAAGAAGACCATATTGAGAGAACAATATTAGTTAGAGAAGGTTATAGCAGTTTGAGAGACCAATACATTTATTGCAAATGAGATATACCTTAGAAAGGGAGGGGCTAGAGCATCTACCCCCTGTGGTATCATAGGTATTGGATGACTATAGTGATCTCTTAGTAGATAAATTACCCGAAGGATACAGAGTCTCTGCTACATGTAATGTTATAGACCTATCACTTTATTTACTCGATGATATTCATGAAAACCTATCAGATTTGAGGGCAAATCTTCCTAAGGCCCGAGGAGATGATATAAATTAAATTCCTACAAGACCTATCACTAGAGCAAGAGCTAAGAGATCAGAAAATTAGGCGATAAGGGTCCTCTTGAACAATCAGCCCCAAGAAAATTTGTTTAGTACCTTCTTTTCTATTTCATATTGTTGTGCATTCCAGCAAGTACACTTATCGGTTTTTACAGGATAGTGGATAAATTCGCTAAAGCTCAGTTTGTGGGTTATTCATGGACCTACATAAATCAAAGAAGTACCGGCCCAAAACAATTTGTTTAATTGAAGTGAAGAACCGATCACTTGAAGACCATTTGTATTTTAAATTTATTGTTTTTTGGGAACCGGCCACTTAAGTGGCATCTTTGAAATTTTTTTGTGTTTTTTTACCCTCATAGGAGCAAGTATAAATATTTGCTAACTATGGTTTTGAGGAAGCTTTTTGACATTTTGAAATCAAATACCTTCTTTGCTGTGAAGGTTCCCCTTACTTGCAAAAAGATCTTTTATTAATTTGACTAGTGAAATTGTGGCAGACCAACTTGAGTGGATTGTAAGTAATATCAATCTTCCTTTTGTTGTTTTTCAAATTGTATTTAGTGAGTCATGTCTAAGTGCAATTTGTTGGTAACTTGTCATTATCAACGTGAATTAAGGTTCTTCCATTTTAGATTTAAATCATTTCAATTTGAGTGGAATTTTAATTCATTTCCATTGTTATTTTATTGATACTTACATAATTGCTTTGTTCTATATATCAATTTAGTATCAATCTGTGAATTAGGTGAACATTTGTGAAGTTAGTGATCATGTCAATTGTTGATTGGAATTTATTGTTCATGCCACTTGTTGATGTGTTTGCTATCCAATTTGTAAGGCACATCATAAGGTGACCTCAAGAGAAGTTGAGGTGAATCAAATAGGTAACGATTTCTAATTAGTAAAAGACACATTTTAACAATAGATTATACAATCATGGATTTGAATTTAGTTTGTTCATAGAGATCGGCTCGAAAGCCAAATCGAAACAAGCAAGGGATTAACCAAATTCAGATTTTCAAGTGTAATTCGAGTCAAGTAAGCATTTTAGAACATAATTATACATTAGATTTATGAATACAATGATTATTAGATTAGGAATCTGATGAGATCCATGATGGGAGCCAAGCCAGAAGATGGAATGTGATCCTCTTGAAGTGCCACCTGGACCGATCACAAGAACTCGAGCAAAACGATTCAAGAAAGCACTTAACGGGTTGATAAGGATGTCCATGAAGCCGGAAAGGATTGGAGCAATCATGAAGTTGGAAAGGGGAGTGGAACAACCATGGGAATGCCCTTGCTCTTGTACAAGTAATAACGGATATGGGTTGAAGAGGGCGTGTCTTTACAAGGCACGGCCGTGTAAGAGTCTGGAGGTTACACAAATCATACACGGTCGTATATACGGTTCAAAGGCACGACCATGTATGGTGTCAAGAATTTCCCCTAGAAAGATACACGACTAGAAGTACACGGTCGTGTATGGTGTCAAGAATTTCCATAGAAAGATACATGACTAGAAGTACACGATCGTGTACATCTCCAACGCCGATCGTGTACATCTCCAACGCTGGCTCCAAGGCCGCCGGCCTTTATTCCCACGCTGCCCGGCCTTTAAGTCATTGTTTTGTTATTTTACATAACTTATTGAAGCTATGTCTTTTTGGGGCATCATTGTTACAAATTGTAAACCTAATATAAAGCTCCTAGGGTTTAGATACAAGATAGAAAAATAGAATATACAACATACAAGTTTGAAAACACTTTTGAGAGAATTCCTCTCTTGGTTCTTTAAAGAACTAATCTAGAACTTATTGAATTTTTTTTTCCGTGGCGTTCATCCCGACTTATCAATCGGTCTTTCATCCTGATTGTGGCGTCTACATATTATACCAAGGTTTTCTTGTCTCACTTATAGGCAACAGGTTGCGGTTTCCACTTGAGTGTGTTTGGCATCTTGGGTAGCAATTCCGAACATATTGGTATTGGGTTTCGTCACATGTTGGCGTGGTTCATATCAGTTTGGTATCAGAGCAAACCGATTTCGTATCAGTTTGGTATCAGAGCCTAGGTTTGTTAAACCATCAGTTCGGTTTGAGGAAGGTAACATCAAAACCCTAACTCATAATCGTTCATATCAATTGTTCGTATTCAATTTTCATAGTGTTAATTGTCTATTGAAAGTGTAGTACCTACTATTCAATTTTGTTACGACAAAAAAAAAGGAAGAATCATGACAAAAAAAAAAAGGAATGTGATCAAGAGCAATAAACAAAGGCAAAAAAAAAAAAAATCTGAAAGAAAAAGAGGAAACATTTCGACCCCTAGAGTTGTTTTGAATTCTACGGAAGGTGATGAGATCCATGATGAGAGCCAAGTCGGAAGAAGAAATGTGGATCCTCTTGAAGTGCCGCCTAGACCGTTCATAAGAAATCAAGCGAAACGATTCAAGGAAGCACTTAACGGGTTGATAAAGGTTGTCCATGAAGCCGGAAAGGATTAGAGCAATCATGAAGTTGGAACGGATTGGAACAACCATGGGAAGACCCTCGCTTTTATATAAGTCACACCGGACATGGGTTGAAGAGGGCGTGTATATTCAAGGCATGGCTGTGTAGGAATTCCAAGATTGCACAGAATCATACATGGCTAGATACACGGCTAAAAGGCACGGCCGTGTATGGAGACAAGCAAATCCATAGAAAGATACACGACCAGAAGTACACGGTCGTGTATGTGACCGGAATGTGCACAGAAGAGTACACGGCCAAAGTACACGGTCGTGTACATGGCCATGTATCCCTGCCAACCAGCTTGTTCTGTTTTCGTGTTTTTACGCAACTTATCTAAGCTACGTCGTTTTGGATTTTTTTTTTCACGAATTGTAACCCTAGTATAAAAGCTCCTAGGTTTAGAACAACTTAGAATATACATCTTTGAACATTAAACACTTTTGAGAGGCACCTCTCTTGGTTCTTCAAGAACTAAATCGAACTTATCAGATTAATTTTCGTGGCGTTCATCCCGACTTATCAATCGGTCTTTCATCCCGATTGCAGCGTCTTCATTTTTATACCAAGGTTCTTGTCTCGCTTATAGACAACGGGTCGCAGTTTCCACTTTAGGTGTTTGGGCATCTTAGGCAACGAATTTCGAACATATTGGGTATTGGGTTTCGTCACGGGTTGGCATGGTTCATATCAGTTTGGTATCAGAGCTTAGGTTTGTCAAAACATCAAGTTCAGTTGAGGAAGGTAATATCAAAAACCCTAACTCCAATCGTTCATATCAATTATCGTATTCATTTCCTAGTATTGATTGTCTTTTGATAGTATAATATCGACTAGGCGATTGTTACAAAAAAAAAGAGAGTAAAAATCACGACAAAAAAAAAAGAAGAGAAAAGAAAAGAAAAGAAAAATGTGATTCAAGAGCAAAAAAAAAAAAATTTCGGATAGAAAATAGAGGAAAATTTACGAACCCTAGAGTTGTTTTGAATTCTACGGAAGGAAATTAGTGTAGTTTGGGTTAGAGAGAAACCGAGGGGTAGTTTAAATGTGGGATGATGATTTTTATGAGCCTTCTTTTGGGGAGTTATAGAGGTTATAGTGGTCGGAATAGAGGAACTAGAGTTGGGAAGATAGAGGAATAGGAATAGAGAGGATAAATAAATTGGTACCCAAAAAAGGGATGAAGATTCCTCCTTTCCAAGGGAAGAATGATCCCGAGGGAAATTGAGTGGGAGAAAAAGGGTAAAGGGGTTTTTAATTGTCACAACTATAGGGGAAAGAAAGAAATTAAAACTTGCTCCCATTGAGTTTTTGGATTATCTAAAATGGGGGTTTTTGGGATCAATTAAGTTGAATAGAAAAAGGAAAAGTGGCGACCCACCTATTGAGTTTTTGGGGAAAAGATGAAAAGAGTATAAGAAGGGGTTTTGTGCCTACGTATTACTATGGTAATTCCCCCAACAAGTTGCAAACTTTTAGGCAGGGAACCCGGGAAGTGTAGAGAGAAATTTCCCAAGGAGAGGGAAAACCACTATAAATTGGGGCGAATGAGGGGAAAGGATAGAGAGGCTAAAATTGGCTGGGGGTTTTTTTTTTTGGGTTAAAAAGGAAATCCAAAATGTGGTTGAATTGCAACATTATGTAAATTGGGGGAAATATGGTTAAACTTGGTTTTTAAAGGTTGAAACCCACAAGGGGAAAAAGGTGGTAGAAATTCCGGGGTTTTCCACGGGGTTAATGGTTCACCAAATTGGAAAACCCCCAAAACCCAAAGGAAAGGGAAAAGAAAAAAGCCTTTACCCCCCAAAACCAAAAGGGGGGGAGCTGAGGCAAGGGGGTTTCTACTCCGGTAACCAAGGTAACCCTTTTCTTCTACTTCTAGAAATCGTGACATTTGATGTTTTTAAATGTAAGGTAGAGGCCCCCATTGCTAAATCAATGTCCAAATAGGCGTGTAAGATTTTGGTGATGATGGGATTTTGAGAAATAGGGGGAAAAGTTTAAGAAGATGAAATGCCCCATTAGAGGAAGCTATTTATATGGGACCTGCAATGGGAAGGGTAGTGGCATAAATGAAAAGGGGCTTTTAAAGTGCAGGTGAAGGAAGAAGAAGGGGCAAAGGGAGAATATATTTCATACTAATGTTATCTAAAGGGGATCAATTTTTAGTTTTTATCATTGATGGAGGGGTTGCACCAATTTTGGGGGGAGTAAATTTTTATTTTTTAGGGCTGGGGGTCAAAAATGGGTTTGACACCCAAGTCCCTATAAATTGCAGTGGGTTAAAAGATTTGTGGAGAGATTTAAGGGGAGTAAGCAACCTTGATTTTTTTTCCGAAAAAGGGAGGGATGAGGGTGAAGGGGTTATGTGATGTAGTGCCAATTTCCAAACATGTCAATTTTTTGTTTGGGGGGGCCTGGGAAATTTTTATGGAAGGGGTTTTTCATGTGGCTTTTCTAACAATATACGCTTGTTCACCAAAAGGGGGAAAAATTTAACCCTTAAACCTTTAACCCCAAAAAATTTTATGGGGTCATTGCAACTACCCAAAAGTCGTTTGCAAAAAAACAAGGTAGTGAAAAGAGAGTGAGGGGTGGAAAGCAAAAGACAAAGAGGAAAAAAGGGAAATAAAATCAAGATCAAAAGGAAAAGGAGAGGAAAGGGTGGGAAAGAGTTTGAAGGCCAAGTTGAAGGGGGGTCAAATTTGTGGGGAGTGAAAAGGGAGGGGGGGCCTTGAAAAAAGGGGATTTTTGTGGGAAGAGGGGAAATGTAGTAAGGAGGCGTTAGTGAAGAGGCAACCCCAAAGTTGTTTCTGGTTTTTTTAAAAAAACTTTTTGACTACTAACGAAAAAATTTTCTAATGCCTTTTCCTAGTGTGGTTGTGTTTTTTGCAGGGTTTTTTAAAATGTCTTTTCCAAAGGGAAATCCAAAGGCAGGTAGATGATTTTTAAAGGAGAAAGGGGTACTGAGAGAAGGGATGAGTTCCCTGTGCAAAGCCTGTGATTTTGGGGCCTAAGAAGGAGGGGGCATGGAGAAAGTGTGTTTTACTCCGCCCATAAAAAAACCTTACGGTAAAGTTCCTTATCCCCTTCCTTGTTTAGATTACTTCTTAGATTGGGTTTTAGGTATAGGGGGCATTCCTCGGACCATTAAAACAAAATTTCCCTAGATTTTGTGTTAGGATTATCTAGGCCCAGGGATGGGCGAATTCTAATTTTGTGGTTTTGGTAGGATTTTTAAAACGGTTTATTTCATTCCTTGTTTAAAAATTTATGAGCTATACACATTGTTGATTTGTTCTTTAAAAAGGGTAGTGGTCCACATGGTAAAACCTTAAGCATTGTTAGTGTTTGAGAGGGAAAATTTTTTGAGTCTTTTTTGGAAGTATTGGGGGAAAAAAGTTGGGAACTAAAGGGAAGTTTTAACTATTGCCCACCTTAAAAATTGATGTGGTTAACAGGATTTCCAAATTTGTTAGGGAAATTTCATAGAGAAGAAAAATTAAGATTTGGGAAAAGGATTGTCTCCCTTTTTGGGTGGGTTTGCATATAACGGGGTTTTATTTTACACTACCATTGTTCACCATTTGAATTGTGTAGGGTTTTAAACCCCTTTGGTTTCCTTTTAATTTATTCCCATTGCCACTTAAAAAGGTTTTGGAGTTTTGATGCTGATTCTAAGAATTTCTGAAAAGCTAATGCAAAAGGTAAAGATTAGGATTGTAAAACAAAATGCCAAAGGGGCGCTTTAAGGGTGAACAAGGACAGGGGACCCAAGATTTTTAGCCTGGAGTTGGGTTTGGGTGCATTTTCGCAAAGGGGAAATTTTCCATTGCAAGGAGTTTTAATTGAACCCCTAGGGGGACTCCCCTTTCGATGCTTGAGAAAATCAAAGATAATGGGGCCCACAAAAAAATTTACCAGGGGAAGGTTTTCCAGTAAGTGTCACTTTTATTTACTTTATTTGAGTCCCCTTTGATGCAGGGGGAATGATTTGAGGACAAATCCTTTTCAAGAGGAGGGGGAAAGTGAGAAACCATGATGAGAGCCAACCGGGAAAAAGAAAATGGGGGACCCCTTTAAAATGGGCCCCCTTGGGCCGTTTACAAAAAAAGCAAAAATTCAAGGAAGGGACTTAACGGGTTATAAAGGGTTTTCCATGAACCGGGAAAAGGGTTGGAGCCCAAACTTTAAGTTGGAACCCGGGGGAACAAACCCTGGGGAAAAACCCTTTCTTTTATACAAGTCACACCGGAACGGGGTTTAAGAAAGGGGGTTATTTAAGGCACGGCCATAGGAATTCCCCAAAATTTAAAATCATACACGGGTAGTACAAAACCCAAAAGGGACGCCCCTGTAAAGGGGGCAAGCAAATCCATAGGAAAAATACAGACCAGAATACACGGTCGTGTATGTGACCCAAAAGTGCACAGAAAAGTACACGGCGGAAAACGGCCCTGGGGATCCCCTGCCGGGAAACTTGTTCTGTTTTTTTTTTTAAAAGCAACTTATCTAAGCTACGTCTTTTGGGCTTGTTTTTTACGAATTGTTAAACCCAAATATAAAAACCCTAAAGGGGGTTTTGAACAACTTTGAATATACATCTTTGAAAAATTTAAAAACTTTTGAGAGGCCCCCTCTTTTGGTTCTTCCCAAAAACTAAATCGAAATTTTCCGGGTTAAAATTTTCCCTGGTGGGGTTTATCCCGACTTTTCAATCGGTTTTTTATCCCGATTGGGGGGCGTTTCATTTTTTTACCAAGGTTCTTGCTCGCTTAAAACAACGGGGCCGGTTTCCACTTTAGGTGTTTGGGCATCTTAGGGAACGAATTTTCCAAAAGTATTGGTATTTTGGGTTTTGTCACGGGGGGCGTGGTTTTGAAACAAGAGAGAGAGTTGTTATAGGAGAGTACAACGGGGTGGAGATGGAATGTCTAATAATGAATTTGATGAACCTTCTCTAGGAGATTATAGAGGTTATAGTGGTAGGAATAGAGGAACTAGGGATTGGGAAGATAGAGGAGATAGGAATAGAGAGGATAATCAACTAAGTAGTATAAAGATGAAATTCCTCCTTTCCAAGGGAAGAATGATCCCGAGGCATACTTAGAGTGGGAGAAGAAGGTAGAGATGGTGTTTGATTGTCACCACTATAGTGGGAGAAAGAAAGTGAAACTTGCTACCATTGAATTTTCGATTATGCCATAGTGTGGGGGGATCAACTAATGTTAAATCGAAGAAGGAATGGCGAACCACCTATTGAGTCGTGGGAAGAGATGAAGAGGGTGATGAAGAAGCGGTTTGTGCCTGCGTGTTACTATCGTGAATTACACAACAAATTGCAAACTCTTGGGTAGGGAAGCTAAGTGTAGATGAGTATTTCAAGGAGTGGAAGTTACTATGTTTTGGGCAATGTGAGGAGGTAAAGGCCCCATGGTAGTTTCTTGCAGGATTGAAGGAGAAATTCAAATTCAGGGAATTGCACTTTATTAAATTGGAAGATTGGTTCATATGGCTAAAAAGGGTTTGAAAACCCAACACAAGAGGAAAGGCAGTAGTTTGAAAACGGTTTCATAAAGGTACTGGTTCATCCGCCTGGAAGACAAACCCAATGGAAGAAAAGAAAAGCCCCCCTTCCCCCACCAAACCAAAAAGGAGGCAGGGGCAAGCATTTTCCCCCCGGTGATTAAGGAAACCATTTTTTTACCCTATAAATTGTGACAAAATTTTTTTAAACCCAAGGTAGGGCCTATTGCTAGAAATGCCCGAATAGGCGGGAGATTTTGATGATGTGATATGAGCTGAGGGGGATAGTGAAGAGGATGATATCCTCTATTAGGGGATTTATGAGAAAAGGGACCTGCATGGGGAAATTTTGTGGCAGTGTGAAAGAGCTTTGAATGGCGGGTGAAGAAAAAGGGGGTCAACGAGGAATTCTTTCATATAGATTTTTTCAGGTGATCTTATTGCAGTTTGATCTTGAGGGGGAAGTTCACTAATGTGGGAGTAATTTTATTGTTAAAGTGGGATCAAACTTAAACACCTAGTCTATATAAATTGCAGTGGTTGAATGATAGGTAAAAGAAAGCCTTGATTGCTTTTCGCTTGGGTGGGTATGAGGAGAGGGCATGCGATGAGTCTACAAGCGTGTCTGTGTTGTTGGGGGGGCCACGACAATTGTTGGAAGGGTTTTTCATGATGGCTTTTTAACAAGTAAAGTTGTTTACCAAGGGGAAAAAATTTAAACTTAAACTTTAAAACCTAAAAAGGGGTTATGAGGATCATTCAGCTACAACAGCTTTTGCAAAAATAAGGTGAGGAAAAACGAGGGAGGGTGGAGGAGAAAAACACGACGAGAAAGAAAAGGGAAAACAAAAGTTTATATTAAAAGGAAAAAGAGAGGGGAAGGCGGAAAGATGTGAGAACCAATTTAAGGGGATCAACTTTTTGGGGGTGAGTGAAAAGGAGAGTGCAGCCTTGCAAAAAGGGGAGTTGTGTGGCCCAAAAAAGGGGTGTACTGAGGAAGCATTAGGATGGGGGCAACTTATGTTTTTTTGCTGGTTTTTTAAAGGGAAAATTTTTGAATACTAACCATTATTTAACTCTTTGCTTGTGGGTTGTGTCTATTTTGCAGGACTTTGAAGAGCTTTCCCCGTGGGGGATTTCCCAAAGGGGGTTTCCCCCTATCGTGGGTTTGGCACCAATTGACCTATACCCGGAGCATCGTTCAAAAAAAATCGGCTTATGATGAGACCATGAGGGGCCAACCAGAAGAGGAATGTAGGTCCTCTTAAAGTACCCCCGGGACCGCACAAGAATCGAGCGAAACGATTAAAGGAAGAATAATGGGTTTAAAGGGTGCCATGAAGTCGGGAAAAGGGTTGGAGCAATCATGAAGTTGGAAAAGGATTGGAACAACCTGGGAATGCCCTTGCTCTTGTAAAGCATAAGGATACGGGTTTTTAAGAGGGGAGTCTTTACAAGGCAAAAGGGCCCTGAGGAGTCTGGAGTTACATAAATCATACACGTCGTAACAGGTTTTAAAGGCTCGGCCCCTGTATGGTGTTTTAAGAAATTTTCCCTAGAAAGAACACGACTAGAAGTACATGGTCGGAAGTTTTTCAAGTTTTTCACAGAAAGAACACAACTAGAAGTACAAACCGTCGTGTACTCTCCCAATGCCATCGGTACATATCCAAGCCGGCCCCAAAATCGGCGGGCCTTCATTCCACGTCCCGGGCCCTTTTAAGTAATTGTTTTTTATTTACGAAAATTATTGAAGCATGTCATTTTGGGGCTATTGTTCAAATTTAAACCAAATAAAAGCCCCTAGGTTTAATACAACATAAAAAATAAATAACAACATACTTTTTTTAAAAAACCCTTTTTAGAGAATTCCTCTCTTGGTTCTTTAAAGAACTAAACTAGAACTTATGGGATTTTTTTTTCTGTGGCGTTCGTCTTGACTTATAAAATCGGTATTTCATCCCGATTGTGGCGTCTCATATTATACCAAGGGTTCTTGTCTCACTTATAGGCAACGGGGCGCGCTTTCCACTTGAGTGTGTTTGGCATCTTGGGTAGCAAATTTTGAACGTTTGGTATTTGGGTTTCGTCACACGTTGGCGTGGTTCGTATCAGTTTGGTATCAAGCAAATCGATTTGTATCAGTTTGGTATCAGAGCCTAGGTTTGTTAAACCCATCAGTTCGGTTTGAGGAAGGTAACATCAAAACCTTAACTCCAATCGTTCATATCAATTGTTCGTATTCAATTTCATAGTTTTAATTGTCTATTGAAAGTGTAGTGCCTACAATTAAATTTTTTTACAAAAAAAAAAGGAAGAATCACGACAAACAAAAAAAAAGGGAAACGTGATTAAGAGCAACAAAAAAAGGCAACAAAAAAAAAATCTGAAAAAAAAAGAGGAAAATTTCGAGCCCTAGAGTTGTATTCTTTAGTTGATTTCTACGGAAGGGAATTGGTGTTGTTTGGGTTAGTTCCAAGAAAAATTGAGAAGAGGAATCGGTGAGTTGATATCATCATTGCTTGTGAGAATACACGAGTGACTGTATGATATCATCCTTTGAGCGAAACACGTAAGGGAGTGTATCGTTTGGCTTAATTATATATATTTGTGTTGTACTAATCTTTTCTGCAGGGAACTATGTCGAGGCATCATTCCTCCTGAAGGTGAGGACGAGGGGAAGGTTTGATGCTAGGTTTAGTGATTGAGGCTTAAGGGGTGAGATGAAGAGGATGTTTTTGGAGGGATGGAACAAATTCATGAGACGGTGGAACCAAAGACGAGAGCAATCTTAAAATGTATTCCAAGGGCCATAAGGTGGGAGAGTTGTCTAGGAGAGTTACAAAGGGTGGAGATGGAATGTCTGATGATGAATTGATGAACCTTCTGTAGGGATTTATAGAGGTTATAGTGGTGTAGGAATAGCGGAACTAGGGATTGGGGGAAGATAGAGGGAGATAGGAATAGAGAGGATATCAACTAACTGTAGTGTAAAGATGAGATCCTCCTTTCCAAGGGATGAATATCCCGAGGCTACTTAGAAGTGGGAGATGAAGGTAGAGATGGTGTTTGATTGTCACCACTATAGTGGGAGAAGAAAGTGAAACTTGCTACCATTGAATTACGGATTATGCCATAGTGTGGTGGGATAACTAATGTTGTAATCGGAAGAAGGAATGGCGAACACCTATTGAGTCGTGGGAGAGATGAGAGGGTGATTGGAGATGCGGTATGTGCATGCATATTTACTATCGTGAATTACACAACAAATTGCAAACTCTTAGGCAAGGAAGCCGATGTGTGGAATGAGTTATTTCAAGGGAATGGAAAGTTACTATGGATATTTGGGCGAATGTGTGGAGGATTAGAGAGGCTACCATGGCTAGGTTTCTGCTAGAGTGAATAGAGAAATTCAAAAGTCGTGGAATTGCAGCATTATGTAGAATTGGAAAAGATATGGTTCTATGGTATAAAGGTTGAGAACCAAACACAGGAGGAAAGGTAGTTGTATGCACGGTTTCCAACAGGGTGCTTGTTCATCCAACCTGGAAGACTAATTAAGGGAAGATGGAAAGAAGGAAGAAAAGCCTTTACCACGAACCAAAAGGGAGAGGGTGTGCAGAGGCAAGCGGGGGGTTCTACTCCTGGTAACCAAGGTAAAACTGAATTTCTTCTTCTCCTTGAAAATCATGACATATAGATGTTTTAAATGCCAAGGTAGAGGCCATATTGCTAGTCAATGTCCGAATTGGGAGTGTTTATGATTTCTGTGTGATGATGTGAGTTATGAGATGAAGGGGATAGTGTAAGAGGATGATATGCCTCATTTAGAGGGAGTTAGTGATGATGAGGAGCCCTACAGTTGGGAGGTTAGGTCAGTTGTGAATGAGAGCTTTGAATGTGCAAGTGAAGGAAGAAGAGGAGGTGGCAACGCAACGAGAGAATATCTTTCATACTAGATGTTATCTAGGTGATCTATTTTGCATTTGATCATTGATGGAGGAAGTTGCGCTGATGTGGTGAGTAATTTTATTGTTGAGAGGCTGGGACTCAAGATACTAAACACCCTTGTCCATATAAATTGCTGTCGCTGAATGGATTAGTGGCGAGTAGACAATAAGGAGGTAAGCAAGCCTTGATTGCTTTTTGCATTGGTAGGTATGAGGATGAGGTGCTATGCGATGTCAGTTGCCGATGCAAGCGGTGTCATGTGTTGTTGGGGAGGGCCACGGCAATTTGATTGGACGGTTGTTCCATGATGGCTTTTCTATCAAGTTACGTTGTACACCAAGGGGAGAAAAGCTTTATCTTAAACATTTAACACCTAAAGTGTGTATGAGGATCAGTTGCCAGAACCTTACAACTGGGTCTTTTGCAAAATTAAGGTGAGTGAAAAAACAGAGGGAGAGTGAGAGAGCAAATGACGACGAGAAAGAAAAGGAAACACAAAAGTCTATATTAAAAGGAAAAAGAGAGGAAGGCTTGGAAAGAGTGTGTGAGACCAAGTTTGAAGGGGGATCAACTTTGGTGGTGCGTGAAAAAGGAGAGTGTGGCTTGCAAAAGGAGGAGTTGTTTGGCAAGAGCGAGTGTAGAGAGTGAGGAAGCATTAGTGATGATTAGCAACATATGTTGTTGCTGGTTTTAAGGAAACATGTTTGAATACTAACGAACGTATTTAAACTCTTTGCCTAGTGTGGTTGTGTCTATTGTGAGGAGGACTTTGAAGATGTCTTCCCTAAGGAGATTCCAAAGGGGATTACACTCTATTTCTCGGTATTGAGCACCAGATTGGACTAGTATCCGGGAGCATGGATTCTAAACAAAATGGGCTTTATAGGAGGAATTAGAGGAGACAAAGGAACTCCAAAGGCAGGTCGATATGAATTAATTGAGAAGGGGTTACGTGACGGAGAGCATGAGTCCATGTGCAGCTTGTGATTTTGTGTGCCTAAGAAGATGGGTCTTGTTAGAATGTATGATTGATTGCCGCGCCATCAACAACATCACAGTAAAGTATCGTCATCACATTCCTCGCTTGATGACATGTTAGATGGATACAGGGGTCTAGTGTCTTTTCTAATATTGATATGAAAAGATGATATCACCAAATTAGAATGGAAGAAGGTGTGAATTGGAAAACCGCATTTAAGACACAAAATCATGGATTGTATGAGTGGTTAGTAATTGCCTTTTGGTTAACTAACGCACTATAGTACTTTTATGAGGACTTCTGAACCATGTTTTGAGGAGTTTATTGGCAAAAATTTGTGGTTGTCTATTTTGATGATATCCTCATTTACAGCTATGAGTTTGGAATACCATATATTCTCACTTGAGGGAGGATGTTTTAGAAAGTGCTTCGAAAAGGAGTAATTATATGCTGACCTAAGAAGTGCACTTTTTGCACAGACCAAACTGGTTGTTTCTAGGTTTTATTGTTAGTGCACAGGAATACAGGTGTTGAAGAAAAGATTTCGTGCGATCCAAGAATGGCCTTGTCCAACTAATGTATAGTATTGTGCGAGAAAGTTTCCATGGACTAGCGATTTTTTACAGGGATTTGTGAAGGATTTCCAGCACCATTGCAGACCACTTATGAGGTAATTTAGAAGAATGTGGGGTTCAGATGGGGGAGAGCAATAAAGAGGAAGGCCTTTAAGACGCTTAATTAATGTTGACTCAGGTGCCTTAATTACTGTACTAATTTCTTAAAACGTTTTGAAATTAAATGTGATGCTCAGGATTAGGTATTTATTGGAGCAGTGCTCATGCGGGAGAGAAGAAGACAATTGCATTCTTTAGCGAGAAAGCTAAGTGGGGCAGGCAACTTGAACTACCCATATTAGGACAAGGAGTTTATAACGCCTTGGTTCGAGCAACTAGAGACTTGGCAAACTAATCTTTGGCCAAAAGAGTTGTGATCCACATGGACCATGAAATCCTTGAAGTACTTGAGGCACAACATAGCTAAACAAAAAGGCATTGCTGTTGGGGGGAGTTCATCGAAACATTTCCCTATGTCATCCATTACAAGCAAGGGTAAAGGAATGTCGTTGCGATGCACTTTCTAGAAGGTATGCTCTTATCTCTACTCTTAGTTCTAGACTGCTTGGTTTTGAAACACATTAAGGGAAATTGTATGCCCCTGATCGAGATTTTTGTGAGGAGTATGTGCATTGTGAGAAGAGTGGTCATGGTAAGTTTTATAAACATGAAGGATTCTGTTTAGGGAGAGTAGACTATGCATTCAATTTGCTCTTTAAGAGAATTACTAGTGAGGGAGTCTCATGGAGGAGGTTTAATGGGACATTTTGGAGTGGCTAAAACCTTAGGGGTATTGCAGGAACACTTCTATTGGCCTCACATGAAATGAGATGTTGAGAGGATTTGTGAGCGATGTGTCACGTGTAAGCAAGCAAAATCTAGAGTCCAACCTCAAGGGCTTTATACCCCACTTCTCATTCCTCATGAGCCTTGGGTAGATATTTCCATGGATATTGTGTTAGGATTACCTAGGTCTAGACATGGTCGAGATTCTATTTTTGTAGTCGTGGATAGATTCTCTAAAATGGAACATTTCATTCCTTATCACAAAACAAATTGATGCTTGTAATATTGCTAATTTTTTCTTTAGGGAAGTTGTGAGATTACATGGTATGCCTAGAACAATCGTATCGGATAGATATGTTAAGTTCTTGAGCTACTTCTGGAAGACATTGTGGGCTAAGTTAGAATTAAGTTATTGTTTTCTACTACTTGTTATCCATAGACTGATGGTCAAACTAAGGTAGTAAATCGAACTTTATCTACTTTGTTGAGGGCTGTCATTAAAAAGACATTAAAAGTTGGGAGGATTGTTTGCCGCATGTTGAATTTGCCTATAATTGCATAATGCATTCTGCTACTAAGTTTACTCCTTTTGAAATTGTGTATGGTTTTAATCCACTAACTCCTTTGAATTTATCACCTCTGCCTATTTCTGAGTATGTTAATCTAGATGGCAAGAAGAAAGCAGAATTTGTTAAACAGATCCATGAGAAGGCAAGGCTAAACATTGAGTGAAGAACAGAGCAGTATGTGAAACAAGCCAACAAGGGTCGTCGACAAGCTGTCTTTGAACTTGGAGATTGGCTTTGGGTTCACATGTGCAAGAGCAGTTTCCTGTACAGCGTCGATCTAAACTACTTCCTAGAGGCGATGGACCATTTCAAATTCTTGAGCGCATCAATTATAATGCATGCAAGATAGATTTACTAGGTGAATATCAAGTAAGTGCTACATTTAATGTTACTAATTTGAGTCCTTTTGATGTAGGCGACGATTTGAAGACAAATCCTTTTCAATAGGAGGGGAATGATGAGATCCGTAATGGGAGTCAAGCTAGAAGATGGCATGTGGATCCTCTTGAAGTGCCACCTGGACCAATCACAAGAAATCGAGCGAAACGATTTAAGGAAGCACTTAACGGGTTAATAAAGGATGTCCACGAAGCCGGAAGGATTGGAGCAATCATGAAGTTGGAAAGGATTGGAACAACCATGGGAATGCCCTTGCTCTTGTACAAGTCATAACAGATACGAGTTGAAGGGCGTGTCTTTACAAGGCACGGCCGTGTAGGAGTCTAGAGGTACACAGAATCATATATGGTCATATACACAGTTCAAAGGCACGCCGTGTATGGTGTCAAGAATTTCGACAGAAATACATGACTAGAAGTACACGATCGTGTATATGCTTACGCCGGCTCCAAGGCCGCCGGCCTTCATTTCAACACCGCTGGCCTTCACTCATATGCCGCCGGCCTTTATGTTCTATTTTGTTATTTTTACACAACTTAATGATGTTATGTCGTTTTGGGCCTTTATTGTTACGAATTGTAAACCTACTATAAAACTCCTAAGGTTTAGAACAGCTAGAATATAGAATATACAACATACAAGTTTAAAACACTTTGAGAGAATTCCTCTCTTGGTTCTTTAAAGAACTACTCTAGAACTTATCGGATTTTCTTCTATGGCTTTTTCATCCTAACTTATCAATCAGTTTTTTCATCCCGATTGTGGCGTCTACATAATATACCAAGGTTCTTGTCTCACTTATAGGCAACGGGTCGCGGTTTCCACTCGATTGTTTGGCATCTTGGGGTAGCAATTCCGAACGTATTGGTATTGGGTTTCGTCACACGTTGGCATGGTTCGTATCAATAGTCAAGGAGATTTGAACTATATTACACTATTATTTAACTAAAATTTTGTGTCTAGCTTAATCGTTCTATTTGGTTGGTCTGGCCTTCTTTGCCTTATCTATGATGTTAGATGTATGATCTCTTCTGTTGTGGGTAAATGCGAATATGAGGTGTAATGGTTTTTACTTATGGGATTGATTGGGTCCCTAATGTTTGTCATTGGAATTGTATTATTTAAAGGCTTGTTAGTTTACTTTATTACCCTGAACGTAGATTGGCCTGTGATTTTCTATTGTTTGACCATCTTAAACCAAGTAATTAAGGATTGGACTCAAATAAAATTGGATATGCATTACACGAGACATTGCATGAAATTGAAGGCCATCACTGCTATAGGATCGCCGAAAGTGATTAGGGTTTACTATTCCCCCAAATGTGAACTAAGTGTTAAACGGGATTATCAGGGCCTTGAGGGTTTTTGATTTCTGGCCTTCTTTTGAGGGTTGAAATGCTTAGTGAAGAGAGGCACCTGACCTAAAATTCACAAAGCAATGACAAAAGTTTAACAAAGTGATAAAAAAAACTTATATTGTTTTGTAAGACTCAAGCACGATGGTGGCTTCGGAATCCTCAACCTAAGGTAAAAAGGAGGGGAAATAAACCTTAGACTTAAATTCGTTTAAATCGGAAGACCACGTGATATCCTACTTTCATAGGGTTGTTCAGGGAATAGTATATGATTTGAAACCTTGTTTTTTTAAAATTTGCTTGTGTGTGTTGCTTTGCAAAATTTTTGGGAAACTCTCATTCACTAATTCGTAGTTTTCTCACCCCTCCATAAAACCGTTTTGAAAGTAATAAATTATAAAACTTGAGGGGGGAAATTGAGATTAAAGTTTCGAAAGATTTTAGAACAAAGAACGATAAAGTAAAAATTTGTGAATGTTAGACTATTTAGATGAAATTTTATTTTGGGGCCCTTTAAATTTTAAAAAATTTGAATTTGTGAGAACTGGGGTTTTTAAATTCCTTTTTACAAATTTGGTGGGGGTTTTCCGACTTTTTGCGATCTTGGGTTTGACCATGGGACATGGAGCCATAATTATATTTTTTGGTTTTGATTAATTTTAATATGATTACTCATAAAAGAAAATTTAAATTTTTTAGAGTCTTCCCCCCTTGACCTAAACGGTTTTCATGTAATGGGTGCATACGTGCCATGGGTAATTTTTGCAAAAAAATTCCAAGCCCCTTTGGGGGGGGGGCAAGTAAATTTATACTCATTGAAGTAATGCCATTTGGGACTAGAAACTTTTCATAGATGAAGTAAACAAGATGAATTTATAGCAGTTATGATGAGAAATTTTTTGGCACCGCCTATACCCAAACTAAAATTTAG
>JBBMOL010001201.1:0-45862 GCA_037954665.1 Laguncularia racemosa
TCTCTTAAAAACCCCTTTTAACCTTTCACCCAAAAAAAAAGGAACTTTTTTTTTAGCAGTTTTTTAAAGGATAATAATACTACTAAAGTTATGGCAAAGCGTTAAGAAGAAGCTAGTCCATAAAAATTCTTCTCAATGATTGATTTTGGTGTTAGCCATTTTTAAATACCCCTTATTTCTCCCATCAATCTTGACACCAGAACCAATACAATAAACCCCAAAAATATTCCTCGTTTGGTAAAAGGAGACTTCTAGAGATTTGCAAAAACACTATCCCCTTTAGATTGAAAATACCGTTTGAAGATGTCCACTGTTTTCTGGTTTTGCTGTATATAAAAATGTCATCAAAATAGAAATGCAAATTTACCTAAAAACCCCTTCATTAATGATTCATTAATCTCATAAATTTACTAGGAGATTACTCAACCAAATGGCCGTAAACATCCATTCTATATCCATGGGTGTTTTAAAAGCGGTCTTCCACTTATCTCCTTCTCTTATCTAAATTTGATGATATCCACTTTTAAGGTCTCCCTTGGAGAACCCCTATGCACCATATAGTTCATCTAACATATCATCAAGTCTAGGAATATGATACCTCTATTGATGATAATTTTGTTGATGGCTCAGCTATCAATTCACTTTCCTCCAAGTACCATCCTTCTTAAGGATAAAAAGGGGCTAGAACAATACAAGGTTTAAAGATTCACCCTGACAAAACCTCATTCTCTTAGTCATCTACCTAATTTTTCCCAATTCCTTAGCCACTTTGGGATCATGTGATACGCAGGTCGGTTTGGTAAAATTGCCCTAGGCAAGAAGTTAATGGCATGCTCTATACCACTCAAAGGTGGTAAACCCTTTAGCAATTCATTTGTGAAAAGATCACTATACTCATCCAATACCTAAGATACCATAAGGGTTAGTTTGGTGAAATCCACATGAAAATCATATCAAAAGAAAGCAACAAACTTTAAATTTCCCATTTCCCCCCCATCAATCCCAAATCCACGCCAATCACTAAATGATATTTATAATTAAAGTACTAAAAAAACAATCAATCTTACAAGTGATTACCCACGAAATACAATCACAAATATGTCCAAGAAAGATTCAAATCTCCCCTAGATATGATCACTAAAAAGAAATGAACATATAACAAAGATGGAATCGATATGACTCAAAATTCCCCCTTTGTCGCACTCACCACAATTCCAATTCTTGGGTTGAAATTGATAAGAGGTTTGAACTAAGGATGAACCTCAATTCCACACGTGAAAATGCTAGGGAAGTTTTGCAAAATATGGCCTCCTCAAACCCTCTTCTAAGCAAGTATTTATACTTGCTACACCTAGGGGTTTGAAAGTGGTCAAAATTACAAGTTTGCCACTTTTAAGGTGGCTAGTCCTAAATGAAAATTACAAGGAAATAAAAGTGTTCCAAAATGATTGCAAATAAATAGTCCATGCAAATGAAAAATATATAAAAGAAATTGGCTTTAAGATGCCGGTCTTCTATAGGATTCATCAGCCCAACTCATCGCCGGTTCAGGTCGGTCCATGGATAACCCACAAGCTGAGTTGAGGGAGTTTGTTCATTTCCCATAAAATATGATAAGTGTGCCTATTGGAAAACACATACAGAATATAGAAAATAGGTTAATTTATAAATAAATTTTGGGGTCGATTTGCTCAAATAGGTCCTCATTGCCAAGATTTGAAATCCTTTAGTTCTTACCCTAATTATAGGTCTTGTGGATTTTATTCCTATCATCTCCTCAGGCCTCAAAAAGATTTGTCCTCAAATCTGGTAGATCAAATGCAATAGAGACTTTGTTTTCTCCTAGCAATCCATCTGAAGAAGTATCTCTGCAGAATCCCAATATCTGAAATACTACGGGTGGTGATTGTTTTCTCTCCTCCATTTCCAGGATGTATCTCATCTGCAACACAAATAATGACCCATTATCCACTAAGGTGTCCCCTATCTTAACCCATTTCATTGATATTGTTTCCTCCTTTTCTAACTCATCTGTATGTCGTTGATCCCCATGATCTTCTAATGGTTGGCGCAACTGCTCATTGCCCTGTGAGACCTCTGAAGGTGAACACAACTATCTATGAACATTCTGGCCCTCTAATGATAGACTCATCTGACTCTGATCCTCAGAATACTCCAATGGTTTACTCAACTGCTCGTGAACCACTAGTATCTCTGAAGGAGAACATAACTGACCCTGAACAGTTTGGTCCTCTGGTAGTCTGCTCATCTAACTATGATCATCAAATCCTCTAAAGGTTGGCACATCTGTGTCTGACAAATTTTGTGCACTAAGGGTTAGTTCGACAGTTCACGGCCCACTGATGGTCTACTGATTTGTTACTGAACCCTTTGAACCTTTGAAGGTGACATCGGATTCAAAATAATTCGTTTTCCCTCCTTTTGGAATACATAAGTATTCCTGAAGCTATCATGTAAAACCCTCCTATCATATAACCAAGGCTTGCCAAGCAATATATGGGGTGTACACATAGGCAAAATATCACACTCAATCTCATCAAAGTATTTATCCCTTACACTAAATGGTACCCTAGCTCTGTGGGTCACATGTAAACTCCCCTGATCACTAAGCCAATGCAATGTATACGGTTTAGGATGTGGAGTAATAACAAGTTTGAGTTTCGATACCATCGATGCTGCTATCACATTGGTACAACTACCACCATCAACTATAAGGACACATAAATTTCCTTGTACCCTACAAGAAGTATGGAACAAGTTTTGCCTTTGTTCGTCGCAAAGGAAGAAAGCTTAAGTGTCCGGCACAATACATTGGCATAATGAAACATTTCACTAGACATGATTGTGTTCAAACCCAATAACACAATAATTATCTTCACACTTCCACGGTTCAAGCATACAACCAAGCTACAAGTGATGTACACTTAACTACTTTAAAGTAGATAGAATTAAATTCAACTACAAGTGTTTAAGTAACTAGTTTAATTACTTTCACACATTAATGACTTGTTTGAATTTTAAATTCTACTACTCACTTTCCTTATTCTTGCCTTGACTTCTCACCACTTAAATACACAATGGGCAGCAAGGAAAATACTTACACAACACACCATCCACCGCCACAAAAGTCCCCTTATGCTCATGGTTCAAGATGCATTACGCCACTACTAACAATGTCCTTGACAACACATACAATAACCAATATCAAATGTACACAACCTCTACTCAATTAACAAGAATTTAACTCCAACTACACTCCTCTAGCCATGGCATAATTCACTTCCACAAAATACAACCAAAACCGCAACTCCAACTGATGGGTGTCGAATCCAACAAAAATAAAACCTACTCCTAGACAATTATATGATTTGCATATAGGGTGAGTAGGGGCGAATCCACAGGGATTGGTTAAAGATATTTCTATTCAAAGGGCATAAAGATGAAAAGAAAACGAGGGGGGGTTTTGTTTATGAATCAAAATAAAGTCGAAGCAAGATAATAGAATCGTATATTGATAAAAGCCTAGCCAAAGGAATCAAGATAGTTTAATTCAAGGAATTGATCATCGATGCAAATGTTTTCTATTCTTATTCCTAGATAAACTGGTTATGGTTATTAACAAGCTCTAACAACCTATCTCTCCGTACTTCCTCGATAACCAAGAGAAGCTCTTTGATTATTTCTCTTATCGATTAGACAACCCCAGACAAGCGCTTAGGATTTAATCTACCAATAGCATTAAAAACTAGAGAGACCACCAATTCATGCCAGTAGATTATAAGATAACCTATTTAAACATGATCACACACCTCCATAACATGAATTCGATCATCTATTTTATAACCAAACATGTTATTGTGTCACTGAGACTAGAACAATCAAACAATTACGGATTTAACGTACTAGTTGACAATATATTAACTTGCTAATTGAGTAGAAGAGCTCTATTCATACCAATCAACAAAGATAATAATGACAAAACGATCAGAAGATATATGAATATCTGAAAACAAAGAATAGATTAAATACAAGTCAATTAGACCTCACAATTTGTCGAGAATTAAACATCTCTGACCCTTTGGCTAGAAAAGTAGCTTAGTTACTCATGTTCATCAACAAAACGAAAATAAAAAGTAGAAACATGATAAACTCGGTTGCCTACTCTACCTCCAAGATGATCCAAGGTTCTTCAAGATCCAAAGATTTAAGATTAAAGATTAAAAGTTGCCCTCACCCTCTAGGGTTGGTTCTATTTATATTGTTAGAGGGATGGCATGTGATCTTTTGCTAGCAAGATACGAAAATATCTTTCCTTTTCCAAGTAGATTTCAAGAAGTGAATCTTCGTCTGCTTGGCACGCCCTACCACACGGCCGTGGGTCAAGCCGTGCCTTCCTCTGTGCATGATCTACAAGTCGTCATCCTTGTCCAGTGTGTACCACGGTCTACACCACGGCTAGATCTTAGGCCATGTCATCCTCTGTCAAAGTTCCACAATTTCTTCTCCTTGGCACGTCTAGCTTCCACCACAGCTCCAAGCACGGTTTCTCCCACGGCTGCCACCACGGCCGTGCCCTAAGACGTGTCTCTCTCTGTTGAAAGTCCACATTTCTACCTTCTTGTCCAGTATGTAACACGGTTTGCACCATGGTCGTGCCTCAAACCGTGCTTCCCCCTAGGCAGATACACGGTCGTGTACTTCAACCGTGTATCTTCCTGTTGATTCAAAACCAAGTACACGGCCGTGTACTTCAATTACACGCCCATGTACTTCCCTCCGGCGGTGTAAATCCTTGTCTTTGAACCAAGTTGTAGATGACTTCTCTAATTTACTTGAATTGGCACCCTTGACTCCATTTAACCTGATTTATCACCATAATAGAATTAAGTACCATCTCCTTATGATTTCTATAAAATCAATAATGAATTAGCACAATTTATACTATAAAGATTAAGTATAAAATGGCTCTATCAAATTCCCCCACACTTAAACTCTTGCTTGTCCTCAAGCAATTGTATCAAATCAATTGAGAAATCTATCATAGATTATACAAACTTTCTTTTCATCATTCCAAGCATCTATTCATTTGTAATTCATGACTTGTAGTTTCAATGCCTACTACTTCAACCCAACTGGTTTCCTGTGATCAATTTACTATGGACAAAATTCAATAGCTAATCTAAACAAAACAAACTTTAATCCTCATGTTTAGCAAAAGAATTTTTTTTTCCAAAAGTAAATACTTAATCCACTAAGGAAAAACACCCAATTAAACTTCATTGGATATTAGCAACATATAATCCTTGCAGCATAAACTAAAAGCACATGGTAT
The DNA here is from genome assembly GCA_037954665.1 of Laguncularia racemosa. Classification (NCBI taxonomy): domain Eukaryota; kingdom Viridiplantae; phylum Streptophyta; class Magnoliopsida; order Myrtales; family Combretaceae; genus Laguncularia; species Laguncularia racemosa. The sequence continues at coordinate 5,354 of JBBMOL010001201.1, forward strand.
CAGCTCTTTGCTAGATTTTTTTCCTTTCTATTATAAGTCTTGTTTTATTGAATGAATGTTTGCATTCATGTTCTTTTGATTTATTCAAGCATCTATTTTGACGGGTTTTTGCTCGCTTCTTTTCATGAACTTTTGCCTTTTCTCCCTTATCGTTATAGTGAGTTCATTGAGTCGGCACATCCCGAGCTCGTCACTCAAGTGACCGGGTTTTGAGATACCCCTACGGACTCTTCCTCACTCTAACATTCAAGTTTGAATACTCTTAACTCAATTAGTTGAATCATTTGAGTAATGGCTATGCTTGATTTTTTTTTTTGTAAGTGTTATGATTGCTTTACAAACAACTTCAAAGAGTATACAGTAGCTAATATAACCTAGAAGTAAACTTGTTTATTTTTCACTTAGGGACTCGACTTACTCTTAGACTTCCAATTCTAAAGCTAAATACAAGGTAAATTTGTTTCTTAAAGATTTCACTACTTAATTTTAACCATGTATTCTAATCACAGCAGTGGGTGAGTAAAACATTTGAACAAGTCAATTTCACATGTTGTAGATGCTTATTACAATATTTAGTACAATCTCTAGATTTCATGATAATTTTGAAAAAAAATTGGCTCAAAATTGCTTAAGGACAAACATTCAAAGTGTGGATCAATTCTCTATTCTCTATATTTTATTATCCTCTCCCCCACACTTAGCTTGAACAGTGTCCTCACTGTTTCTAATTCAGCACAATTGAAGAGGAATTAACAACTCAAGCAACATTTAGAGAATAAGAGAAAGGAAATACTGGTAGTTCCCTGGTATTGGAGTTCTCCCCTTAAGCTTTGGAAAGTGTCATCTAATTATGTGTATCCTTGCTGCAACTAATCCAAAGAAATTCAAGGCAACACTAGAATCAAAATAAAACTAAAATTAAAACAAAACAAAATAAAGTGATATGGGTTGCCTCCCATGAAGCGCCTTTCTTTAACGTCTTTGGCTAGACGTTCCTATAATCAATCACAATACTCGGGGTGAGTTAAACTGGTTTCTTCAATATTACATACTTGAAAGCCTTCATAAAAAGGTTTCAAGCGATAACCATTGACTTTGAAGGTCTTACTAGTTTCAAGGCTTGCGATCTCAACTGCACCATGTGAAAATATGTTAGTGATAACAAAAGGACCAATCCACCGTGATTGTAGTTTGCTAGGAAACAACTTCAATCGAGAATGGTAAAGTAATACTTTTTGACCTACAGAAAAATTCTTGCGGCAAATCATTTGATCATGAAAATCTTTTGTTTTTTCCTTGTAGATTTTAGTACTCTCATAAGCTTCTCTTCGAATTTCCTCGAGTTCTTGTAATTGAAGTTTTATGTGTTCACCCGCCTTATCCATTCGCATGTTACATTGTTTTACAGCCCAATATACCCTATGTTCCAGCTCCACAGGGAGATGACATGGTTTGCCAAATATTCAACGGTAAGGAGACATACCTATAGGGGTCTTGTAAGCTATCCGGTAGGCCCATAATGCATCCTCAAGTCTTGTGCTCCAATCCTTCCTGCTTGGATTGACGGTTTTTTCCAGAATAGACTTGATTTCTCGATTTGAGACTTCTGCCAATCCATTGGTTTGGGGGTGGTATGCGGTGGAAGTGCGATGAGTGACCCTGTATTTTTTTAGTAGAGTTTCCACTATTCTATTACAAAAGTGTGTGCCACGATCACTGATAAGAGCCTTTGGTGTCCCGAACCTAGCAAAAATATGAGTTTTAACAAAATCCACAACAACTTTAGCATCATTAGTTCGAGTCGCTTTGGCTTCCACCCATTTTGAAACATAATCCACAGCAAGAAGGATGTAAACATTACCGAAAGAAGGAGGAAAAGGACCCATAAAGTCAATACCCCATATATCAAATATTTCACAAGCAAAAATAAGGGTAAGTGGCATTTGATCTCTACGTCCTAAGTTCCCAATCTTTTGACATCGTTCACAAGACTTACAAAACATAAAAGAGTCGCGAAACAATGTAGGCCAAAACAAGCCACACCCTAATACCTTTTGAGCTGTCCTCTTAGGGCCAAAATGTCCACCACATGCATATGAGTGACAAAATTGCAAGACAGAAGGAATATCGTCTTGAGAAATACACCTTCTAATGATTTGATCAGCAAAATGTTTCCACAAATATGGATCGTCCCATACATAATACTTAGCATCACTTTCAATTTTATCTTTTTTGAGCCCTAGACAAATCACTTGGTAGTGTCTTAATAACCAAATAATTGACAATATCAGCGTACCACGGAATTGTCTTTTGAATAGAAAAGAGATACTCATCTGGAAAATCATCTTGTATTTGTGTGGACCCTTCACTGATAGGAATTCGACTGAGGTGGTCGGCAACTAAGTTTTCTGATCCTTTTCTATCACGTATCTCCAGATCAAACGCTTGTAATAGGAGTATCCATCGAATAAGTCTTGGTTTCACCTCCTTCTTCGCGAGCAGGTATTTAAGAGCTGCATGATCAGAGTAAACAATTACCTTAGTACCAAGTAAGTATGATCTGAATTTTTCTAATGCAAAAACAACAGCCAAGAGTTCTTTTTCTGTCGTGCAATAGTTGCATTGAGCATTATCCAAAGTTCTAGAAGCATAATAAATGGCATGAGAAGCTCTCCCAACTCTTTGGCCAAGAACTGCTCCAACTGCATAGTTGCTCGCATCACGCATGATTTCAAAGGGAAGGGTCCAGTCGGGTGGTTGGATGATTGGAGCAGAAGTTAACTTGTCCCTCAGTGTGTCGAAAGCGTTCTTGCAGGCCTCATCGAACTCAAAGGTCACTTCTTTTTGTAGCAATCGACATAGGGGTTGAGTAATCTTGGAGAAATCCTTGATGAAGCGTCGATAGAATCCTGCACTCCCAAGAAAAGACCGAATTTCCCGTACACTTATAGGGTAAGGTAAAGATTTAATCAATTCTACCTTAGCATTATCGACCTCAAGCCCCTTAGAAGATACAATATGGCCTAAAATGAGACTCTGTTCAACCATAAAGTGACATTTTTCATAATTTAACACTAGATTCTTATCTATACATCTTTGAAGCACTTTTGTAAGGTTAGTCAAACATGAATAAAAAGAATTACCATAGACGGTAAAGTCATCCATGAAAACTTCTATAATATTCTCCACATAATCTGAAAATATACTAACCATACATCTTTGGAATGTGGTTGGGGCATTGCAGAGCCCGAAAGGCATCCTTCGATACGCAAAAGTACCGAATGGACAAGTGAAAGTGGTCTTCTCTTGATCTTCCGGTGCCACTGGAATTTGATGAAAACCTGAATAACCATCAAGACAACAATAGTGAGAATGGCCAGCCAAACGTTCAAGCATCTGATCAAGAAAAGGAAGAGGAAAGTGGTCCTTCCGAGTTGACGCATTTAACTTCCTGTAATCAACACAAACCCTCCATCCATTCTGAACTCGAGTAGGAATTAACTCACCATTAGAGTTTTCAATCACAGTTAAGCCCGTTTTCTTTGCAACAACTTGGATTGGACTTACCCACTTGCTGTCGGAAATTGGATAGATCATACCTGCATCAAGAAGTTTCAAGATCTCTTTCTTAACTACTTCCATCATAGGTGGATTCAAACGACGCTGAACTTCCCTTGAAGGTTTGCAATTATCTTCCATCAAAATCTTGTGCATGCAAGTGGAAGGGCTTAGTCCTTTGATATCAGCGATGGACCATCCAATGGCTTCTTTGTACTCTCTCAACACCCGAATCAACTTTTCTTCTTCTAAAGTACTCAGCTTGTTGGAGACTATCACCGCAAGAGTCTCCTTTTCTCCTAAGAAAATATACTTTAGATGTTCGGGTAGGGGTTTTAATTCTAGCTTTGGTGCCTGCACAATAGAAGGAATAAGTTTTGTGTTAGAAGGAGGTAAATTAATGTAGGACACATCATACCTGACAGGTTTTAATGATTCCAACTCCCAAATCTTATCCTGCAAATCAGAGGATATTACTAGCTTTTCCTTAAGAGTTTTCAATGCATGAATCGTAAGACTCTTATTAAGTACAACTTTTAACTCATCATCGTCTATCAAATTAAATGTAGCCTGTGTTAATGGGTCAATCACATTAACAACAAAAATGGGAGAGATATTACTAGGGTATTTCATGGCATCGTAAATGTTAAATTTAATCACTTCACCATCAAATTCCATAGTGAGGTTACCATCATGTACATCAATTTTTGTTTTGGATGTCTTAAGAAATGGTCTCCCTAATAATATCATTGATGAATTACAAGAATCATCATTCTCCATGTCAAGCACGTAAAAATCTGCAGGGAAAACCAAACCATTAACTTGTACTAAAACATCTTCTAGAACTCCCTCAGGATAAACATTGGACCTATCAGCAAGTTGAACAATAACACCCGTTTCCTTCAAGGGACAAACATTTAAGCATTGATAAACAGACAAAGGCATAACATTGATTGAAGCTCCTAAATCACACATGGCTTTAGTGATTCCAAGATTACCTATTTTGCAAGGAATAGTAAACATACCTGGGTCCTTACATTTAGAAGGAAGCTTCTTCTGAAGAATAGCTGAAACATTCTCACTTACACTAATCTTTTCATTACCTTTCAGCTTTCTTTTGTTAGTGCACAATTCTTTGAGAAATTTAGCATAACGAGGTACTTGCTTAATTGCATCCAATAAGGGAATGTTTACCTCAACTTTGCGAAAGGTGTCAAGAATCTCTTTTTCTTCAGCTTCATTCTTGGATTTTGCTAATCTGGAAGGGAAAGGAGGTGCTGTTGTCATGACCTTTGGTGGTTCAATGAGGGGTCCTTTGATCTGATTGTTCTGCTGGTTTGAAGTTGCGGTTTCTTTCTCAGTCTCTTCCTCAGGATTAGTTCGGTGTCCCTTCTCATTTGATCCCTGCAATTTTGTTCCACTTCTCAAAGTAATTGCATTAGCACTTTGCTTGGGATTTGTGATGGTTTGAGAAGGTAACTTACCCTGAGTTTCCAACCTGTTTATAGAAGAAGCAAGTTGGCTTACCTGACTTTCCAAGTTGTGGATGCTCTGCTTTGTCTCATCCTGAAATTGTTTGGTATTAACGGCAAGTGATTTAACAATTTCCTCAAGAGACATACCTGAAGTGGAAGGAGCCTGTGATCCTTGGTTTGATGGCTTAGGTTGGAATTGTTGGAAGTTTTGTGGTTTATTGCCATATCTGAAGTTAGGATGATCCCTCCATCCAGGATTGTACGTGTTCGAGTAAGGATCATATTTCCTTTGTGGCTATCCTGGGAATCCACCTACAGCATTGGCGTGTTCATGATTGTCATCTTGCAATGTGGGGCACATGTCGGTCGGGTGATTAGGAGCAGCACAAATTCCACAAGCTTTCACCTGATGGGTATTTCCAAGAGCTAGCTGCTGCACAAGGGAGGTTAGATTACAAATTTGATGTTCAAGGTTAGACACACTTACCTCATTTACCTTCCTTGAAGACGTATCGTGCCTATACTCAAATTGTTGTGAATTAGCAGCCATAATGGAGATCAATTCCCTAGCTTGACCAGGGGTTTTGTTTACTATGGCGCCTCCACTCGCAGCGTCCATCATCTTTCTTTCCATCGGAAGCAAGCCTTCATAGAAGTATTGGATGAGGAGTTGTTCAGATATCCCATGTTGTAGGCAGCTTGCACAAAGTTGCTTGAACCTCTCCCAGTACTCATGAAGAGTCTCGGTGTCCCTCTGTTTTATACCACAAATTTCTCTTCTTATACCAGCGGCTCTGGATGCGGGGAAGAATTTGTCCAAGAAGAGTCTGACCATATCTATCCAAGTGGTTATCGAACCTGGAGGCAAATAAAACAACCAATCTTTAGCTTTAGTACTTAAAGAAAATGGAAAAGCACGTAGCTTGATTTGATCGTCGGTTATTCCTTGTGGCCTCATACTAGAACACACTATATGAAACTCTTTCAAATGCTTGTGAGGATCTTCATTCTCAAGACCATGAAATGTAGGTAGCAGATGTATCAACCCAGATTTCAATTCGAATTCCACAGCTAGTTCGGGATAGTGAATACAAAGTGGTTATTGATTCACATCCGGTGCAGCCAACTCCCTTAAGGTTCTCTCGAGATTTGCCATGTTGTCCTCTTTTTCAGAATCAAGGGATGAATCAGACAAGTCCGATACTAAGTTCGGTCTGGGGGATGATCTAGCTTCTTATCGCAGCCTCTTTAGAGTCTTCTCAATCTCCGGATTATAAGTTAGTTCACCTGTCTGAGAAGAACGAGTCATACAAGAATAGAAATAAATTTGACACAAATCCCCGCAGCGGCGCCAAAATTTGATGGGTGTCGAATCCAACAAAAATAAAACCTACTCCTAGACAATTATATGATTTGCATATAGAGGTGAGTAGGGTCGAATCCACAGAGATTGGTTAAATTTATTTCTATTCAAAGGATATAACGAGGAAAAGAAAACGAAGGGGGGTTTTGTTTGTGAATCAAATAAAGTTAAAACAGGATAAGAAAATTGGATATTGATAAAAGCCTAGCCAAAGGAATCAAGATAGTTTAATTCTAGGAATTGATCATCGATGCAAATGTTTTCTATTCTTATTTCTAAATAAACTGGTTATGGTTATTAACAAGCTCTAACAACCTATCTCTCCGTACTTCCTCGATAATCAAGAGAAGCTCTTTAATTATTTCTCTTATCGATTAGACAATCCTAGACAAGCGCTTAGGATTTAATCTACCAATAGCATTAAAATCTAGAGAGACCACCAATTCATGCCAGTAGATTATAAGATAACCTATTTAAACATGATCACACACCTCCATAACATGAATTCGATCATCTCTTTTATAACCAAACATGTTATTGCGTCACTAAGACTAGAACAATCAAACAATTACGGATTTGACGTGCTAGTTGACAATATATTAACTTGCTAATTAAGTAGAAGAGCTCTATTCATACCAATCAACAAAGATAATAATGACAAAACGATCAGAAGATATATGAATACCCGAAAGCAAAGAATAGAATAAATACAAGTCAATTAGACCTCACAATTTGTGGAGAATTAAACATCTATGACCCTTTGGCTAGAAAAGTAGCTTAGCTACTCATGTTCATCAATAAAACGAAAATAAAAAGTAGAAACATCATGAACCCGGTTGCCTGCTCTGCCTCCAAGATGATCCAAGGTTCTTCAAGATCTCAAAGATTCCAAAAGTTGTCCTCACCTTCTAGGGTTGGTTCTATTTATATTGTTAGAGGGATGGCATGTGATCTTTTGCTAGCAAGATACGAAAATATCTTTCCTTTTCCAAGTAGATTTCGAGAGGTGAATCTTCATCTGCCTGGCACGCCCTACCACACGGCCGTAGGTCAAGCTGTGCCTTCCTCTGTGCATAATTCACGTATCATCTTCCGTGTCTAGTGTGTAGTACGGCTCCACCCACGGCTGGATTTTCAACTGTGCCTTCCTCTGTGCATGATCTACAAGTCTTCATCCTTGTCTAGTGTGTACCACGGTCTACACCACGGCTAGATCCTAGGCCGTGTCATCCTCTGTCAAAGTTCCACAATTTCTTCTCTTTGGCACGTCTAGCTTCCACCATGGCTCCAAGCACGGTTTCTCCCACGGCTTCCACCACGGCCATGCCCTAAGCCGTGTCTCTCTCTGTTGAAAGTCCACATTTCCGCCTTCTCGTCCAGTGTGTAACACGGTTTGCGCCATGGCCGTGCCTCAAACCGTGCTTCCGATACACGGCCATGTATTTCAACCGTGTATCTTCCTGTTGATTCAAAACCAAGTACACGGCCGTGTACTTCAATTACATGCCCATGTACTTCCCCCCGGCGGTGTAAATCCTTGTCTTGATCCAAGTTGTAGATGACTTCTCTAATTTACTTGAATTAGCATCCTTGACTCCATTTAACCTGATTTACCACCATAATAGAATTAAGTACCATTTCCTTATGTTTTCTATAAAATCAATAATGAATTAACACAATTTATACTATAAAGATTAAGTATAAAATGGCTTTATCAATAGCATTGAAGGTAGTTTTAGTATTTGTTATTACAAAATACAATTAAAGCATAATATTAAGAGTTTAATGAATATAAAAGTGATCTCACATGCTCTCATCATATCCCTCACTCTTCCCATCCTTCCCATACTAACATTTGGCATTTGTTTGCTATGTTGCAACCAAAGACCCTACAACAAAGACATACTATAAGGGAGTAAGCTACAAGTAGCATAGTGAAGTATTCTTAAGACTATACCATTAAGCAAAAATTAAGGAAGTTAACTAAACAAACATATTGATGCAATATCATATACATTTAATAAAAAATTGTATATAGTATAGATTTAATGCCCCCCATTAGCAAGGGTTAGGAAGTAACAAACTACTCATTGACTCTAGTCCCAATCACCATGGCCAGCCTTCTTGATAAGTTATTAAAAACGTTACTTTGTTCCTATGATTAAAAAAAAAAAAAAGAGGATTTGATCTTATATTTATACATATATGCCTAATTGGGGTGCAGACGTGAATAACATAATTAGTCTCATCCACCCCTAAGTAATGAATCCTGGACTAAACCTTAATTAGATGGTAGTATTTCTCAATACCATGTACTTCCCATAGGTCAAGGTAAGGTTATGTGTGGAGATACACCTCCACACCATCTTTCCATAATATTACTTGATGTCGATGGCCTTCTCTATGCAAGTTTTATGAATTTTGCGATTCATTTTATTTAAGGTTAAGTTTAATTAAGTTTAGTCATTTGGTGGGCAACCATTCATTCATAAACATTCGATGTGCTATAGTACTGATGCACCAATATATCAATCAGGTGGTTTTAATATATTAGAGTGTCATGTCATAGAAAGCACATCAAATCATTCACAAGTGATTCACAAAATCACTTAAACAAATGAATTCTAATTCTACAAATATGTACACTATACTATAAATATTATAACAACTATAGTAGTTATATGAATACTCACTTGGCCATCATCGATTGTTTGTAATAGTCCAATGGTAGATCATAATCAAAGTTGGTATCACTTGATAAATTAATAATATATCATATGTATGCATTTGCATGCATTAAAGTGTAATATTGTTTTAAGAAAATTTACTAGTCAATGTTTTGAATGTTTTTCTATTCGAACTATAACTTTTCATTTGAAGTGCTCTTTTTCTTTTTCTTTTTTTTTTTGCATTATTATAGTTGTTTTGAACATTTTATTTCAGTATAATTTCCATTTTTCTAGTCAATTTGGAAATTTAGGTCATGCAACTTTTTGGAAAGGTTAAAATAGCTTCGTGGGTCCAGTTGTTGGGCTCCCATTGGGGAATTTTAGTGTTGTTTGGGCCTAAAACATAAGGGAATAACACTACTCTAACTTGTGATCATTTTTGGGTAGTTTTTTTTTTTTTTTCCATGTATATAGGTTTGATTAATTTTTTAGCTTTTATAGTTTTAGGCCCATTGGCATGGGTTGATGTTCCTTTTGGTTTTGCTTGAAATCCACTTAAAGTCTTGTTTATTTGGTTTTAGCTAAGGAGTTTTATTCCTATTGTTTTCTATTATCCACTTATTATATTTAAAATCTAGAAATTTAGAGAAGATTGTTAGATTCACTACTATAGGTGTCGGTTTAAAAATTATAAGGGGATTTCCTTGCACCTTTCATTTGATTCCATTCCTAAGACTTCCAAACCAATTTTTATTACCATTTTATGTTATGATGTTTCTTATACATTTAATTTAGAAGCATCGTCATTTCTTAAGGGTTTTGACCAACTAATGCATCCCTCATGTTCATATGCAAATTCTAGCTCAATCATTCTTAATTGCTTCTATCTGTCTCTTTGTCAGACCCCACTTTAAGTACTACACATGACAACCGCTACGATTGCCTAATTCCCCATTAAGCAACTGCGAAGCATCTCATCACAAGCATTGTGCTTGTTAATCACAATAATAATATTCTCTGCTCAATGAAAGCATTCAACAAATATATTATCATAGGGCCTTTAATAGGTCCCATTACACAACCACAAGTACACCTAAGATCCTATTGGATCAATTACAAGCATTTACGACTATTACAAGATCAACTCTAACAATATCTACATCATTCTAGTCCTTGCTTTTCCTTCCCATGAACCTTACCCTTAGTTATGCGACAAGTACTTACCGAAAGTTCACCGCTTTTTTAAGAAATTTTAGTAGTAACGACCTACAAAACAAAATCTATAGGAGGGTAAGCTAAAAGCATAGTGAGATAGGGGGCAATCTCATAAGTGTTGCAACAAACAAAACAATTTCAAGCAAGTTGTCAAAACAAATGCATGCATAAAGAATCATATGAATGTGGCATCCCCACGTGGTCTTCTGGCAACCGACATGAAGTCTAGGGTTTATGCCCCCTTAACCTTGGGTTAGGATTCTAAAGCAACCATCAAAAACCTAGGTCTTACACACAATTTAATTATTTATCACTTTATTATGACTGTATCTTAGCTTTAGTGGTCAAGTCAGGTGTCTCTTATAATTAAGCATTTACACACCCTTAAGAGATGGCTGACTCGAAACAATTAGGTGAAAACAAACCCTAGTCACTTAGTTTGCATTGGCAGAGCAATAACCTTTTAAGACTTTTAGCAGTCCAATAATTGTGATGACCTTGAACAATGCAATGTTTGCAATGCTGTTGGGGTTTTTTAAATTTTATTCTAATAATTAGTTAAGGTTTTAGGGTGATCATTAAAGGGTCAAGCACTATACAAGAACAACCATGTAAATGCATTCATTCATAATGCACTCAATTATTTAAAAAGTAACGATGGCTTTCACAACATCAATAAAGGAACAAGATTAAACAATTAGAAGAGATCAAAGCAATGGACTTCTTATTCAAAATTATAATTATGCCGTCTCCTTAAAATATAAAAACATTATATGTTTTTTTTTTACGGCTTATGCCCATTTAATATCCTATTTATTCTATCACACTTACATTAGCTAGTAGCTATGTGGAAAGGATTAAAAACTATTGGCAATTAAATTCTTTCTAACTTATGATATGAGATCGGTTTGATCGGTCCTAATGTACGAACCATGCCAAACGTGTGACAAACCCAATACCAATATTTTTGGGAATTCGTTACCTAAGATGCCAACACCCTCAAGGGGAAAACCCGCGACCTTTTGTCTATAAGCGGGGACAAAACCTTGGTATAATAGAAGACGCACAATCGAGATGAAAGACCGATTGATAAGTCGGATGAACGCCTGGAAAAAAAAACCGATAAGTTTTAGATTGTTTTTAAAGAACCAAGAGAGGAATTTCTTAAAAAGTGTTTTTAAATTTCAAGTTATATCTTCTTATTCTAAATGCTAAACCCCTAGGAGCTTTATATTAGGGTTTACAATTCGTAACAAAAAAGGCCCAAAAAGACATCCTATATAAGGTGTAAAAATAACAGAACAAGACATGAAGGCCGGCGTCGGGGAGATACCGGCCGTGTACTTTGGCCATGCATAATTCTGTGGAACTTTTGACAATATACACGACTGTGATTTCTAGTCGTGTATCTTTCTGTGGAAATTCTTGACACCATACACGGCTGTGCCTTTGAACCGTGTATACGACCGTGTATGATTTTGTATAACCTCCAGACTCCTACACGGCCGTGCCTTGTAAAGACATGCCCTCTTCATCCCGTATCCATTATGACTTATACAAGAGCAAAGGCATTCCCATGGTTGTTCCAATCCATTCCAGCTTCATGATGCTCCAAACCTTTCCGGCTTCTTGGACATCCTTTATCAACTCGTTTAAGTGTTTCTTGAATCGTTTTGCTCGATTTCTTGTGATTGGTCCCGGTGGCACTTCAGGTCCACTTTCCTCTTCTAAGTAGATAAGGTCGATTCACTACCTCAGTTTGACCCATTAGTCTGTGGATGACAAGTAGTCAGAGATCAATACTTAGTTCCTAACTTAGGCCCACAATGTCTTCCAAAAGTAGTCAAGAACTTAGGGCAAAAACCTACTAACCTTATCTGATACGATTGTTATAGGCATACATGTATCTCACAACTTCCATAATGGACAAATTAGCAATATTTGCGAGGCATCATCTGTTTGTGATAAGGAATGAAATGTACCATCTTGAGAATCTATCCACAACTACAAAAATAGAATCTCGACCATGTTTCAGATCTTGGGTAATCCTAACACAAAATCCATGGAAATATCTACCAAGGCTCATGAGGAATGGGAAGGGGCTATAAGGGCCACCTTGAGGTTGGACTCTAGATTTTGCTTGCTTAACACGTGACACATCCTCACAATTCTCTCAACTCTAGTTTCATGTGGAGGCCAATAGAAGTGATCCTGCAATACCCCTAAGGTTATAGCTACTCAAAAGTTCCCATTAATCCTCATCCATGAGATTCCCTCATTAGTAATTCTCTTTAAGAACAATTGGAATGCATAGTTTACTCTCCCTAAACAAGAAATACTTCCATGTTTATAAATTTACCATGCCCCACTCTTCTAACAATGCACATACTCCTCACAAAAATTCTCGATCAGCGACATAACAATTCCTTAAGGTGCCTCAAAACCAAGGCCAATATTGGAACTAAGAGTAGAGTAAGGCATACCTTCTAGAAAGTGCATTAGCAACGACATTCTCTTTACCTTGCTTATAGTGATGGACAATATGGAAATGTTTCGATGAAACTCCACCCACAAGCATGCCTTTTGTTCAGCTTGTGTTGCCCTTCAAGTACACAAGGATTCTTGATCAGTGTGGATAACGAACTCTTTTGGGCCCAAAGATGTGTTGCAAGTCTCAGGGCTCGAACCAATGCTTATAACTCCCTTGCATTAGTAGGGTAGTTCAGGTGCCCCACTTAGCCTTCTCGCTAAAGAATGTAATTGGTTTCTCTCTTGCATGTGCACTGTCCAATACTAATCTTGAAGCATCACACTCAATTTCAAACGTTTTAGCAAAGTCAGGTAAGTAAGTAATGGCGCTTGAGTCAGCTTATTTTTAAGCGTTTGAAAGGCCTTCTCTTGTTGCTCTCCCATTTGAACCCCACATTCTCTTAATTACCTCAGTAAGTGGAGCTGCAATGGTGCTGAAATCCTTCACAAATCTCCTATAAAAGCTCGCTAGTCCATGGAAACTCCACACATTACTTACATTAGTTGGACTAGGCCATTCTTGGATCGCACAGATATGTTTTCTCATTACCTTATTCCCTGTGCACTAACAACAAAACCAAGAAACACAAGTTTGTCTGTGCAAAAAGTGCACTTCTTGAGGTTAGCATATAATTGCTCCTTTCGAAGCACTTTAAAACACCCCTAAAGTGAGATTAGGGTCTTCCAAACTTTTATTTTAAATGAAAAATATCATCAAAATAGAAAACCCAAAAAAATTTTCCCAAAAAAAGCCTCAAAACATGGTTCAAAGCTCAAAAAAGTATTGGGTGCGTTAGTTAAACCAAAAAGCATTACAAACCCATCATAAAATCCAATTTCGTTTTGAATGCGGTTTTCCATTATCCCCTTTTTTCATTCAAATTTTGGTGATACCACTTTTCGATAAATTTTTGGAAAGACCTAGCCCCTTGAAAACTCACTAACATGTATCTAAGCGGGGAAAGGGATGCGATCTTTGTGATTTGTTGATCCCGCGGCAGTCAACAAAATTTTTCCTACCCACCCTTCTTGGGGCCCCAAAAAATCACGGGCCCCGGCATGGGCCATGCTTTCCCGACGTACCCCTTCTCCTTTAATTCATCGACCTACCTTTGGGGTTTCCCTTTTTGTCTCCTCCGGATTCCCTCCAAAAGCGGCTTTTTTGGAATCGATGCTCCGGGGACAAGGGCAATTTTGGGCCTCAATACCCCGAATAGGGGGAATCCCTTTGGGGTCTCCTCAGGCAAGACATCTTCAAAGTCCCGCACAATAGACAAACCACATTAGCAAAGGTTAGATAGTTTTAGTATTAAACATGTTTCCTTAAAAACCAATAACACGTAGGTTGCTTATCCTAACCTTCCTCACTACACTCGCTCTTCCACACAAAATCTCCTTTTGCAAGGTTACCTCTCGATTTTTACTCACCACCAAAGTGATCCCCTTTAACTTGGTCTCTCCACTCTTCCAACCTTCCTTCTTTTTTCCCCTGATTCGACTTTTATATTCCTTTTTTTTCTCTTGTTTTTGCTCTCTCACTCTCCCTATTTTTCACTACCTTATGTTTTCAAAGATGTTGTAGCTGCAACTGATCCCCATACACCGTTTGGGTTAAAGGTTTAAGATTAAAACTTTTTCCCCCGGTGAAAACAAGCATATATTGTTAGAAAAAGCCACAGAACAACCTTCCTATCAAATTGCCTGGGTCCCCAACAACACATGACCCCTGCATTGGCACACATCGCATAACCCTCATCCTCATACCGCCCAATGGAAAACAAACAAGGTTGCTTTCTCACCCTTTGTCCCGAAAATATCATTCAACCCCTGCAATTAATGGACTAGGTGTTTTAAAAAGTCTTTAGTCCTGACTGTTTCCAAAGTATATTTAAAATTTTTAAATTCTTGTTTTAATCTTACACGAAGCAATAGGCAAGCGCACCTATGAAGCGTAATATAACGAGTGAGCACAAGGTCGCCCCTTAGAGATCACCAACTACTAGAAATAACCCTTTCCCTATTTTAACCGACGCTTAAATAGTTGGATAAAATTTAAATTTAATCTAATCTTAAAACAATAAACATAAAAACAATGGTTCTAAATTTAAAATTTAAAACAAAAGCAACCTAGATCTTATTCTACCCCTTCTCTATCAGAAATTTCTTAATTCATGAAGTGGGCGTAGCTGACTTTTATACTGTCGAATTCCCTAGTAATTTAACTACTTTAAAGTATTTTAAACCTATCTAATCCCGATTTATCAAATAAGATCTCTCCTTATTTAATAGAACTAAAGGCATGAACATGTGAATTCGACAAAAAAACGATGTAAACAAAAGATTCTGTTTCCTACTCTAGAAGAAAATAAAATCTCATTAATTGCTTTAAAATTTTAATCAAAGAAATTTTTCTAAATTTAATTAATATTTTCATGATAATTCATTTTCCCGGATCTTGAATCTAAGAAAAAATTTGAAAGCATGCAATTAATCATAAGAAAGTAACTACTTCCAAAAAAACCCGAATTTTTACCTGATAAAAAATTTTCGAAAAATCAAGATTTGATCTATCCCCCAAAATTTTTAAAAAAAAGAAATATAATTACGAGAAGAATTAATAAATTCATAGTCCAAACCCTTAAAGATAGATCTTTTTCTTGTGGGTTTTAAACCCTCCTTTTGAAATGACAGAATCTTTTTTCCCCGCTGCTTGAGTGTCAAGCAATACAAAATTGAACCTCTTTTAGGGCAAAAAACGTCTATTTATACTTTCCCTTTGGGGTCTACACAGTGGATACACGAGTAGTGTATCTCATTTGTATCTCATCTTTTTCCCAAGGCCCTTAAGTAAATACAGGGAAAAAGTACATGGGAGTGTACATTGGTGTGTATTTGAAACATCGTTGAACCAGAAAAAAACTTAGATACACACAAAGTACATGGGCGGGTACTTTGTCGTGTACTTTCCAAACACCCACTTTGTTACACAAGAAAAGTCATAGGCGGGTATCCGCTTTGTCTTTCCAGAATTCTTTACTTACATGTATTGTATAAATTCTTCCAAACTTGATCCAATCTTCAGAACTCCTCCCTTGGCCCCAAAAATACTCAAAAAATCCTGAAATTAACATTCATTCCTTTAAAGCATCATTTTTTTCAACAAATCATCTAAAAATTAAAACAATAAAGCAAAATTTCATTCTTAGATAAGGGTTTTTTGCGACTTATCAAACCCCCACACTTAAGTCTTTGCTTGCCCCTCAAGCAACACAAAACAAAATCAAACTTCTCTTAATCATGATTGTTTTTCCCCAAATAGAACTATCAGAATTGATTTTAAATTTTAAATTTTTTAAAAAGCTCAATGCAATCCCTCAACTAATGAGGTTGTTTCTCCCCTTATCTTGAAAATTTTAACAGAGATATTTTATAAAATTTCTAGAAATCAGGTGGACAATTTTTTCCCCTTACATTTTAACAATGGTTTTTCTGATCAAAATTAGACCAAGATAAATAAAAGCAAAAGCAAAACGTGGTAATTTCAACCCACCAAAAAAAGTTAATATTTCTAAATTGTTTTCCTTAGTGAAGCAATCAATAATAAAAAAATTGCACTATGTTTCCCCCTGGATTCCCCCTTTTTTTGGTTGATCTCTTCAAAGATTTTATTCTTTGAAAAATTCACACTCATTTCATCTTTTTTTTTTTTTTTTAAAATCTTGCAACCCAATATATTTTTCACGTAATCTTAGGCTCGTCACCCAAATTTAAAAGAACGTTACCCTTCAATTGAGGGCACCCCCAGGGGCTTAATTCTCGAGTTACAAGCCCCTCTAACTTTTGTCTTTTTGGTATTTATTTTATTGGGTAATTTCCTGGGTCGGCCAACCCCCAAGCCAGATGCCCCTGGGTGACCGGTTTTAAAGGGCCCCATCGAACCTCAGTACCTTAACTTATTATTTTGATAGTTAGGGGGGGGCCCCCAACTTCGCTTTTTGGGGGCCAAAGCCTGCCCTACTAACCAATCCTTTATTTTTCAAGTAAAACATGCTTTCATTAATTATTATTTAAAAAAATTTTCTAAGAAGGACACCGAAGAATCTTTTCATTTGCCCTTTCATGAAAGATTTTTGGGCTCCAAGTCTTTGATTTCACAACGATTTTACCCAAAAACTTTGACTAAGTATCAATGTTCCAAAAAAGCAAAGGTAAAAATCAAAACACTTTTTTAGGGAATTCTTCATAAATGTACAATACTTTTAATTTTTCAAATCATGTTTTCAAAATTCGTTATCAAGTAAAAAGAAAAAAAACAAATTAGGGAAATTTTTTTGAATGACTCATACAATTCAGCAAAACCCCTTTATCAAATTTTTTTAGTATCCCCTTCCCCACATTTAGATTGAAATTGCCCCCAATGTCTTTTCATTCAAAACGTAATGAGAAATAAAGAGAAAAAAAGAAAAAAAAAAAAGAAAAGGAACTGAGATTTCCCCGGGTTTTAAACAGGTGTGGCCCAAATTGCATAGTGCGAATGTCGATCATCTATATCGTGAATTTTCCAAGGAAGGTCATGGACATTTGCATTCAAAAGTAGCCCTAGAGCACAAAGTTCAACACAACAAAATGAAAGGAAAAAGAGTAAATAGATATTAGTATTTATTACAGTCACCCAAAACAGGGCCCCTAGCTCAATAGAAAGAGCTTCCGAATATGCAAAATAAATGGTAATTGAAGTATTCATTCTTCAGAACGGGGTTTTTTCCTCATCTTCTTCTCGTTTCATCCTCTTCATCCCCACTTTCCTCACCCTTGGCAGTGGCTGGTTCCCTTCCTCAGTGGGTTTTCCTCAATTTTCCCCTTCACTTTCTCCTTCCTTTTCCTTGTCTTTATCGCGCTGGCCCCAACTTCCTCTTCACTTAGGGAAGGGGCAAAGGGGCAAACAGCTTACCCCCCCTGGGAACACTTAGAGCGACTGGAAGGCGTGAACTACAATTTCCTAAATTTTTTTTTTTTTTTGCATCCCTTGTAGTTGCACTTTCATCTCACCTTGGGTCTTCTAAAAGGGTGCCAAGCGGTAAGCACCCGCTCCGATGTAGGGAAAGAAATCACCCGGGGAAGACGAGGAGGGAGCAGCTTTGGGGGATTGTGTAGAAGGAGGCGGCCTGCTAGAAATGCAGGGAAATTTTATGGTTTTTTTCATTCCCCCTTGGGAAATGGCCCCATCAGAGATTTACCCATTACATTGGCGGCCTTGGCCTAGGGCGGAAATGTCCATGCTCTTACAAATGAGTGATAAGCTGCCCCGAAAAACCCCCTTTCAACGGGAGTCAGTGCCTGTCTCCAAGATAAAAGGCCAACCCAACCCCATATTTTAATTTTATATCCGTGGGGATGCTTTAAAAATAGAGATTTTTAAGTTTTTGACAACCCCTTTTGCTTTTCGGGCTCCAATTGTGTTTTTCAAGACCCAAAGACAAACTTTAAGGCGTCTCCTTAAATTTGAGAGGGGTTGGAGCTGGATGGGAAATACTCTTGATCGGATTTCCCGGGAACTTTTTCCCAGCATACTTGATTGTTCACATTGGAAGGCCAAGGCAATGTAAGTCCTGAAATCAATGTCCCAAATAAAATTTTTAGTGTAGGGGGCCCTGAGAGAACAGAAATGGAGGATAATACAGTTATGCTGTTGCCCCTGCATTTAAAACTAAAAAGTTTTCCATCCTTTTTCAATTTCTGTCTTCTGTTTAAGGGGGATAGGAACTCAAAAGTAACATCCCCATATGCTGGGTTTTTGTATGGGAAATACCTCCCCAAGGCCGGGGGGAAGGGTCTCCTTTATGGTTAACTGTCCTACCCTTCTAGCATGCCCCCAATCCATATTTGGGGTGCACCAAACGGTTTCCCCTGATAGAATTTCAAACGCTTTTTGCCCAGGCTCCCCCGCAACTCTTCAGGGAGGTGGAGCGGAGGATGAACTAGCACCCTCCCCTTTCCTTTAGCAGGGGTGGTCTTCTTTTTTTCTTTTTAAACTTTGGGGTTTAAATGCACAAGTCTTTGTGACCCTCTAGAGCAATCACAATGGCCAAAATGGTTTGTTATTAATTACACAAAGAAAAAAGATAGGGCTTGCATTGGGTTTCCGAAAAAAGGAAGAAGTACACAATTGAGTACACGACCAAGGTACCGACGTTACCCCGTTGTGTACTGCCCATCTAATACATGACAAAAATTTCATAGGAATACTCAAAATCGGTTTGTGGCTTTAGTTATTTTCAACCCCCTTCTAAAGGCCAAAAATGTAAATAAAACACACCCAAAGCTCATAAATATAAAAATTCGAAACTTGATTCAAGAAACTAGGTGCGATGTTTAGGGTCATATATAAAAAAATGGCCTCATACTTTGGTTTTAAGAAGAAGACGGAAAAGAAACACAACAACATTGTTCTAGAAACCCCCAAAAAACAAAAATCCCCAAAAATTCATGTTCAAACCTTAACTGTTGATTCATTGTTTGGCAGCCCCTCTGACATCCAACATACAGCATTTACGTGATTTTAAAAAGTTACAAACTACAACAATCGACTTCCAAAAACGAAATCACCTCTACCCTCATCTAGATGCAAGCATGTATGGTTGTCGTACAGAAAACCGGTAGCAACCTATTGCAAAAGTATTTAAGAAGGAAAAAAGAGAACCCCTTTCCTGAAACCTTGAAGCGGAAGAAATTGGTAGTGTGGGAAAGGGAAAATCCCGTAGGGGAGTAAAGTGGAAAAAGGGGCAAAAACACGAATGGAGAGTGGGTCGTTTAAATGGGAGTGAAATAAGGAGTCCCTTTTATAGTACAGCAGAAAAAATTTGATACACGACCAAGTCACGGGCGTTACTTTGGATTCCCTTTTTATAGGGTTTGTCACGAGCGTGTACCCCGTTCGTGTAGTGGAAAATCATTTGTGGGTTAGATACACGACCCGGTACCGAGGGTATCTTTTTCGGTATCGTGGGAGAGCCTTTGTGGTTTTAAAAACCGACCAGATACCGAGCATATACCTTTTCGTTTTATATAAGGGGAAATTCTATGAGCAAAACCGACCAGGTACACGAGCGTATCCTTGTTGTGTATATAGAGGGGGTGTTTTGTGGGTAGATACACGATCAGGTACACGAGGTGTACCCTTTTTCGGTTAAAAGGGGAAGCATTATTGGGGTTTACACGACCAGGTACACAAGGTGTACCTTATTCGATATCTTGATATTTTCTCAAAGAGCATATTTGAAGGCACGGGAGGGTAGCCTAACGTATTCCCTTTTTATTGCAAAATTAAATTAGAGCCCCTAGCATGTGTGAAAAACCGTATACCCCTAGTGTACCCGGTTTTGCAGATCAAAAATAATACCCTTTAACACTTATCTTGCTTCCCCTTTAAAAGGGGGCTTCCCTCCCAAATTTCCCCCACTTAGAACTTAAAAGAAGTGCTCTATTAAGATGACTTTCAAAAAATCCAAACTTGGTTAGCCCCCTTTTTATCTTTCTTCCTGCAAAAGTTACTCCAAAAAAAACGGATATAAAAAATAAAAAAAGAAAACTTACTAAAGAACTGGGGTTTCCCCCCAAGAAGCACTGTTTTTTTAACGCGTTAGCTCGTGTAATAACGGGGACTCAAATGGAGAGAGAAGAGCCCTTTTTCCATTCACCTTGAAATGCCCTTTTTCCGGGTGTTCCAACTCAACTGTGCCGTAGGGAAAAAAACCCTTTTTTTTCCCGGAAGGGGCCGGACCCTTTCATTTAAGCTTTTCCCCGGGAACGTTTCAACCTAGAGTTGAAAAGTATAAATGTCCCCCTTTATTAAATGTCCTTCTGTGGTAGCCCCACATCATGAACTTCTTGTCTTTCTCTTTATAATTATGAATTGTCAAAAGCCAGACCTTGGCATGTTGCCGGGAATTGGGGGTCAAATTTATTTCTATTCTTTATGACTCGCTCTTTCAACAGGTGCACTCACTATAAACCGGAGATTGAGAAGACTTTAAGAGGTGCGAAGGAAAGCTAGTCATCCCTGGACTGAACTTGGCATCGGATTTGTTTGATTCACCCATTGTTTCAAAAAAAAGAAATGATATGCAAACCCCAAAAAGAACATTGCGAGAATTGGCTGCCCCGAATGTGAATCAAAAACCCCTTGTATTCACTATCCCGAACTATGTTGAATTCGAGTTGAAATCGGGGTTGAAAATCGCTACCCACCTTTCATTGTTTTTGAAAAATGAAGGTCCTCACAAACTTTAAAAGAGTTTATTATGTGTTCAGTATGGGGGCCGCAAGGAATCCCCGACGATAAAATCAAGTTACGTGCTTTTCCCTTCTCTTTAAGTACTAAGCTAAAGATTGGTTGTTTTTTTTTCCTCCAGGTTCTATAACCATTGGATAGATATGGTGAACTTTTTTGGAAAATTTTCCCCCATCCAGACCGGGGTATAAAGAGGAAATTTTATGGTATTAAACAAGGGACACCGAGACTTTAATGGTATTGGGGAGGTTCAAGAAAAACTTTGTGCAAGCTGCCCACAACATGGGATATCTGAACAACTTCTCATTAAATATTTCTATAAAAGGCCTATTTCCCGATGGAGAGGGAAAATGATGGGGTGCTAGTGGGGCGCCATAGGAAAAAAAACCCCTCAAAGCTAGGGAATTTTTTCTCCATTATGGCGTAATTCGCAACAATTTGGGTTAGCATGATACACTTCAAAGGGAAAGGAAATGAGTAATGTGTCTAACCCTTTAACACAAATTTCTAACCTAACCTCCTTGTGCAGCAGCTAGCTTTTGGAAATACCCACAGGTGAAGGCTTGTGGAAAATTTTTGCTGCTCCTAATCACCCTACCCACTGTGCCCCCCATTTGCAAGATGACAAACTGAACACGCCAATGTGTGGGGGATTCGGGACAACCCAAAGGAAATATGTCCTACTCGAATACTTTTAATCTTGGATGGAGGGGTCATCCTAACTTTTGATATGGCAAAAAACCACAAAACTTTCAAACAATTTTTTCCTAAGCCATCAAACAAAATATCACAAGCTCCCTTCCCCTTCAGGGATGTCTCTTTAGGAAATTTTTAAATCACTTGCCTTAATACAAAAAAATTTTGGATGAGACAAAGCAGAGCATCCAAACTTAGAAAAGGTAATAACTTTTTTCTTCTATAAAAAGGGTTAGAAACCCCAAGGAAATTTACCTTCTAAAAACTATTATAAATCCAAAGCAAAGCCAAAATTAAATTTCCCTTTTGGGAGAAGTGGGAAAAAATTGCGGGGATCAAATGAAAAAAGGACATTAAACCCAAAATTTTGAGAAAGAGACTGAAACTTTTTAAGCCCTTTAAAACAACCAGATCAAAGGATCCCTTTTTGGGAACCACCAAAAGTCATGAAAACAGCACCTCCTTTCCCCTCTAGATTGAAAAAAACCCAGGAATGAACCCGGAAAAAAAAGGAGTTTTCTTAAAAACTTTTCGAAAATTTTTGAGGTAAATATTCCCTTTTGGGTTTGGAAAAAATTAAGCAAGTACCTTCCTTATGCAAAATTTTCCAAAGAATTGTGCACTAAAAAAAGAAAAGCTAAAAAAGGGAAATGAAAGATTAGTGGGGTGAGAATGTTTTAGCTATTTTTTAAAGAAGAAGTTTCCCTCCAAAATTTAGGACCAGGTATGTTTACTATTCCTTGCAAAAAGGAAATTTTGGGAATCAAAAAAGGGCCCCGTGGTTTTAGGAGCTTAATCAATTTTTTGTGCCTTTATCTGTTTATCAAAGCTTGAATGTTGGGCCCCCTTGAGGAAACAGGTGTTATTGTTCAACTTGCTGATGGGCCCAAATGTTATCTTGGGGAGTTCTAGAAGATGTTTTAGTAAAAAGTTAAGGGGTTTGGATTTCCCTGCATTTTTTAAAGTGTTGACAGGGGAAATGATGTTTCCTCATAATTCCTCAATGAAATTTTTAGGAGACCATTTTTAAGGACATCCAGAACGAAAATTGATTTTACATAAACGGTAACCTCACTATGGAATTTAAATCGTGAAGTGAAAAAATTTTAAACTTTTTATATGCCATAAAATTTTCCTAGTATATCTCCCCTGTTTTTTTTGTGGATTTAAATTGCCCCTTTAAACACAGGCTACTTTGATTTGTTTAAAACGATAAATTATTGGGAAAATTGTATTTAAAAAGGGAGTCTTATATTAAAAACATTGAAAACTTTAAGGAGAAGCTTGAAAATATCCTCGGATTTACGGGAAACATGATTTGGGGGGGTTGGGGAGTCATTAAAACCCCCCGGGAAATGATTTTGTCCTACTTTAAATTTACCCCCTTCTAACACAATACTTCTTCGCTTAGGTGCAGGCCCCAAAAGGGTTGGAATTTCCCCCTTTAAACCCAACATCTAAAGTACATTTTCCTTAGGAAAATGAACTCTAACTGGATAGTCTCTAACAAACTAAGTACTTTAGAAGAAAAAAATTGATTCGGGGTGTTAAAAGAGTTAAAGAAGCCTTTTTGATGGCCATAGCAGACATAAAAGGGACAAAGGGCCCCTCCACTTTGCATGCAAAAAGTTTTTTAAGGGGAAGATAATTGCAAACCTTCAAAAGGAAGTTAAAACGTCTTTTGAACCTACCAAATAGGGAAAGGTAGTTAAGAAAGAGATCTTAAAATTCTTGATGAAAGTATAAATTCAACCCAATTTTCGATGGGAAAATTGGGGGTAAGCCCAATTCAAGTTTTTCCCCAAAGAAAACAGGCTTGACTGTGATTGAAAAAAATCCCTGGTATTTAATTTCCCTACTCAGGTTCGAATGGTTGGGAGGGTTTGTGTTGTTTAAACGGGAAAATTTAAAAATGCGTCAATAGAAAAAGCATTCCCCTCTTTTTTTTCTTGATCAGATGCTTGAACTTTTGGGGCTGGACATTCTCACTATTGTTGCCCTTTATGGTTTTTCCCAGGTTTTCATAAAATTTCCCCCATTTGGCCCCGGGAAGACAAGAAAATATTTTACTTGCCCAAAATTGGGTTACTTT
This sequence comes from Laguncularia racemosa, assembly GCA_037954665.1. NCBI lineage: Eukaryota > Viridiplantae > Streptophyta > Magnoliopsida > Myrtales > Combretaceae > Laguncularia > Laguncularia racemosa. The sequence continues at coordinate 29,241 of JBBMOL010001201.1, forward strand.
TGCGTATCGAAGAATCCCCTTTTGGGCTTTGCAATGCCCCAGCCACTTTCCCAAAAAGGGTTGTAGGGTTAGTATATTTTCAGATTATGTGGAAAATACTAGGGGTTTTCCCAAGGATGTTTCATGTCTAGGGTTTAATTTCTTTTGGATTCTTTTTTGGACTAATCTTAAAAAAGTGTTTTAAAAATTTAATAATAAAACCTAGGGGTTGAATTATAAAAAAATTCCCATTTTAAAGGTTTTGAACGAGTCTCATTTTGGGTCATTTTGGGTTTCCTTAAGGGGTTTAAAGTCGATAAACAAAGGGTAAAATTTGATTAAATCTTTCCCTTTAAACCCCGTAATGTACGGGAATTTGCTTTTTCTTGGGAGTGCAGGATTCTATCGACTTTTCCCCAAAAAAGGGTTTTTCCCAAAAATTACTCAACCCCAATGTCGATTGCTGAAAAAAGAAGTGACATTGATTTTCGATGGGGCCCCTGAAAGGGGGGGGGGGGGGGGGGGGGGGGACGTTTTTAAAAACATTGGGGGAAAAAAATTGACTTTGCTCCAATAATCCAACCACCTAAAATTGGGAAACCCTTCCTTTGAAATTTTGTGATGTGGCAATTATCCCAGTTGGGCCGTTTCTTGGCCAAAGATTTGGAAGAGCTTCTCATGTCTTTAAATTACGCTTCCAGAACATTAAAATAATGCTAAAGGGCAACAAACCCACAAGGGAAAAAAGTCTTTTTGGCTGTTGTTTTTCCCTTTGGGGAAAAATTTAGATATATTTACTTGGTACTAAGGTAATTGTTTACTTTGATCTTTGCGCTCTCAAATACTTGCTGTGAAGAAGGAGGCAAAAAACCAAGATTTAATTCGATGGATACTTTTTTATTACAAGATTTTTGATCTGTAAATACGCAAAAGGGGAAAGGGCCCTCTGAAAATTTTGTTGCCGCCCAAACCTCAGTAAAAATTTTTAACCTATCAGTAAAGGGGTTCAACACCAAAAAAGATGATTTCCTAGATGAGTATTTTTTTTTCAATTCAAAAAAAACAATTCCGGGGTTTATGTGATATTGTCAACTTTTTGGGTTTTAAAAAAGGACACTACCAATGATTTGTCGGGGTTTTAAAAAAAAGAAAAAATTTAAAAAGTGATCCCAAAGCACTATGTATGAGAGATCCATATTTGGGGAAAACCCATTGTGCGAAGATCATTAAAGGGTGTATTTCTAAATGCGGGGGAAAGACCTACCTTTCTTTCAAAAGCCTCTTAAGACCCTTCCCCAATTCCAGTTATAAGTGAGGCACTGTATGAAAAGACGAGTCTTTAAAAAGAATAGAAATAAATTTGACACCAACCCCCCGGAAACGGGCCAAAATTTGGTGGGTGTCAAAACCAACAAAAAAAAAAAACCTACCCCCTAGACAATTTATAAGATTTGATATGCTGGTAGTAGGGTCTTTCCAAACGGGGGTTTGGGTTTAAAATTATTTTTCTTTTAAAAAAGAGAATAAAGAAGAAAAGAAAAATGGGGATGTGAAAATGTGAATCAAATAATGTTGAAAAAAAAATAATAAAAAAAATATTGATAAAAGCCAAAAACCAAGGAATAAAAATTAGTTTAATTCGAGAATTGTTTCATCGATGCAAATGTTTCTACCCTTTAAATTTCTAGATAAACTGGTTAGGGTTTAAATTAACAACCCTTAAAAAAACCTACCCTTTTCCGTACTTTTTTTTGGGGAAAAACTAAAAAAAAGCTCTTTGATTATTTTCTTATCATTAGCCCAACCCTAAAAAAGCTTTTTGGAATTTAATCAAATCAATACCCCTTTTAAAAAACTAGAGAGACTCCCCAATTCATCCAAAAAAGATTAAAAAATTTAACCAAATTTAAAACCCATGATCTTTACACCCCCATAACATAAATTTTCAAACATCAAATTTTATAACCCAAACTGTTATTGTGTAAATGAGACTAAAAACTTCAAACAATTCCCGGTTTTACGGGGGCCTATTTTGAAAATATTTTAAACTTGCAATTTGGGGTAAAAGAGCTCAAATTTCATCCCAATCAACAAAGAAAAATAATGACAAAAAGTTCAAAAGGATATATAAATATCAAAAAAACAAAGAATAGATTAAATACAAATAAATTTAAAATTCAAAAATTCGGGAGAATCAAACTTCTATGACCCTTTGGCTAAAAAAGCTACTTAACAAACACATGTTTATCATAAAACAAAAATTAAAAGAAAAACAAAAACAAGCCTCAGCCCCCTTTTTTGCTTTGCCCCCCTCCTTCCTTTTGTCTCTAAGATGATTAAAGTTTTTTTTTAAACCCTTGGGGTTTTGTTCTTTTTAATATTGTTAAAAAAAAAGGGCAGGGATCTTTTGCTAGCAAGTTTACAAAAATATCTTTTTTTTTTTGATGAAAAATTTTCAAGGAGTAATTTTTTTGTCTGCCTAGCACCCCCAAACCCCAAAGGGGCCGGGGTTTAACCCAAATGTTTCCTTTGGGAAATCTACAAAGTTTTTTCACCCCGTGATCAGTGTGTCCCACGACTTATACCAGGGTTTCAGATCTCAATTCGGGGCATCCTTTGGTTGATTTTTCCCCCAATTTTTCACCCTTGGGCCCACGTTTTTCCTTTTCAATTCCACCAGGCTTCGCCACGGCTTCAACCCACGGTTTCCCCCAAGGCCGGGTCACATCGTGCCCTCTCTCTTTGGGGAAGTCCACTTTTCCACCTTCTTGGGAAATGTATAGCAGGGTTTTGGGCACCATGGCCGTGCCCCAAAAACGGGGCCTCCTTTAACAGATACACGTTCGTGTATTAAACCCGGTTTTTTTTCCCCGTGGATTCTTAAAGAAAATTTTACATTTCCTTGTTCAGTTTTTTGAGCACGATTATTGAATTGATCACCAAATTTCTTCCTTTTGATTTTTCCTTTGGGAATACCAAATGTTTTTAACCCAGTCGAGTGTTGTTTTTTTTAAATAACAAAAATAAAATTTTCTTGGTCGGGATTAAAAAAAAAGTAAGTTCCTTGGAGGGGACTTCGGGTAAATGCATTGTAAACGAAATTTCAAATAAATTTTTGAGCCCCAAATTCTCGGGAAAAAAAAAAAAAACAAAAAAGAAATAAAAAAAATTTGGTTTAAATTAATAGGTAAAAAATGTTTCTAAAATTGGCGTGTCCCCGGGGAACGGCGCCAAAAACTTGATCGTTGCCAATCGTTGTTTTAATATTTAAAAATTCTTGTTCTTTTAAACTTAATTTCGAAGCAATAGGCAAGGGACCTATCGTAAAGGGAATAAGCGAGTAAAACACAAGGGCGTCCCCTTTGGTACACCAACCCCAATAGTACTAACTCCCTTCCTATTATCTAACGACCTTAAATTGTTTTGGGTGAAACTTAATTAATTAATCTTAAAAATAATAAATCAATAACAACAATGGTTTCCCAAGATTTATCAATTAAAAAAAAGCAACCTGAACTCATTCTACTCCTTCCTTCATTTTAATTCATTAATTCATGAAGATTGGGGGTAGCTGACTTCTTTTACTGTGAATTCCCTAGTCAAGTTAACTACTTTTTTCAAGTATTTAACCTATCTAAACCAGATTTATCAAATAGGGTCTCTCCTTAATTTTAAAAGCAATAGGGAATTTTCATAAAAAAACCCTGAAAATTTGCATCAAAAAAATTGATGTTTAAAAAAGATTTTTGTTTCGAAACCTAGAAGAACAATTTAAATCTATTAATTGCATTTAAAAATTTAAACATAAAGAATTTTTTCAATTAAAATAAAATGATATATGCCCTAAAGCATATTCCCGGGTCTATGGGAAACTAAGGGAAACCCAAAATTTAAAAGCATTTCAATTAATTTATAAGAAAGCAAATACTTCGGGATTAAAAAACCCAATCTTTAACATGACAGGGGAAAATTTCGAAAAAAAAATCTTTGAAATTTTGAGTCAATCCTCCATAATTTGGGAAAAAAAGAAATACAATTACGAGAAGAATTAATAAAAATTTTTAGTCACAACCCTTAAAGATAGAATCTTTTTCTTCGGGGTCTTCCAAAATCCTTTTGAAATGACAGAATCTTCTTTCCCCTGTTGCTTTAGTGTCAGGGGCAAATCCCAAAAATTTGTAAAACCCCCTTCTAGGGAACTTAAAGGTTTTATTTTTTACATGTACCCCGGGGTTTGGGTAAAATCACGAGTGGATACACGGTAGTGTATTTATTCGTAAATCCATGCTTTCTTTTCCCAAATGTCTTATGTGAATATACCCGAGCAATTTCATTGGGGGTGTACATTGGTGTGTATTTAAAACATCGTTTTCACACAGCAAAAAAATTTGATAACAAGCAAAATAAAATGGGTGGGGTACTTTGCCGTGTACTGTCCAGACATTCCACTTTAGTATACACAAGCAAAGAAAATGGGGGTGTATCTCGCCGTGTACTTTCCAGACAAACCACTTCAGAAAAACACAAGAAAGTTTCATTGGGGGTGTATTCACTCGTTTTTACTTTCCAGACATCCACTTTCCCGGGTTTTCACAAGCAAAGTACATGGGCGTTTTATCCACTCTGTACTTTCCAGAATTTTTTACTTCACCCTTTTTATTGTATCCAAATTTCCCTTTCCAAAAAATTTATCCCACTCTTTAAACTTTCCCTTCCCCTTGGGTTTCCCAAAAAAATTAGAAAATCCTGAAATTAAAATTCATTCCCTTAAACATCATTTTCTTCAACAAATCATCTAAAAATTCAAAAAATAAAGCACAATTTTATTATCTAGGTAAGGGGGATTTTGGGGACTTAACAATCCCAACCTCTCGACAATAAAATTACTCACCACAATTTGGGGCAACTTTCCTTTCCCTCAAAGCAAACCAAAAAAAAAAATTGAATTTTCCCCCCTAGAAAAACATCTAGTATGAAAAAATTTTTCTCTTTGCACCTCCCTTCTTCCTTACCTGCACATTCAAAGCTCGCTTCACATGCCACTAACCTCCCCATTGCAGGCTCCTCATATCACTAGCGTCCCCTAAAGGAAACATATCATCTTCCTCACTAACCCCCTTAAACTCCCTAAATCACCCTCATCACGCAAAAACATAACACCCAATTTGGGGCATTTTTATACAATATGGGCCCCTACCTTGGCATTTAAAACATTAATGTCACGATTTCTAGGAGTTTGAAGAACAGGTTTTTCCTTGGTTACCAGGGGTAAACCCGCTTGTTCGCTCTCCTTTTAGTTTTTATGGGTTAAAAGGGTTTTCTTCCTTCCCTTTCCTTGGTTTTGTCTTCCATGTGGATAAACCAGTTCCCTATTGAAAACCTGCATTACTACTACCTTTCCCCCCTGTGCCCGGTCTCAACCCTTTTTGCCATGCCCAAAATCTTCCAATTCTTTAAAAAAGTGCGGGAATTCTACGGGGCATTTTTGAATTTCCCCTTCAAAACCCGCAAGGAAAAAACCCAAACCTTTGGGGCCCCCTCTATCCCTTTTTTACATTCGCCCCCGATCATCGTTACTTCCCTCTTTCCCTTTAAATACCCATCCACATTCGGCTTCCCCCTTTTAAAAGTTTGCAATTTGTTGTGGGAAATTTACGATAGTAATAGCAGGCACAAACCCCTTCTTCACACCCTTTTCATTTTCTTCCCAGGACTCAATTGGGGTGGTTCGCCCTTCCCCTTTTTCAATTCAAAAATTAGTTGGGCCCCACACAAAGGCATAATCCGAAAATCAAAAGGGAGCAAAATTTTTTACTTTCTTTTTAACCCCTAGGTTATGCCCAAACAAAACCCTCCCACTTTCTTCTCCCACTTTAATTTCGCCTCGGGATCCTTTTTTTCCCTTGGAAAGGGGAAAACTTCATCTTTATACTACTCAATTGATTATCCTCTTATTCCTTCCCTCTATCTTCCCCAATCCCTTGTTCCTCATTCCTACCCCATATCCTGATAACTTTGACAGAAGGCCGTCCCAAAATTTACATCCCACATTTCATCTTCACCCCCCTTGGGACTCCTAGAACAACTTCCCCCCCTTAAAGCCCTTGGGAAGGGGTTTTTTAAATTTCTCAGGGCTTTGCTTTACCGTCTCATGAATTTGTTCCATTCCCCCCTTAAACATTCTCTTCAAACTCATCCCTCAAAACCTTTAATCACAAAACCTAGCATCAAACCTTCCCCCTTTACTTTTAGGAGAATGTTGCCTTGACATAGTTTCCCCGTAGAAAAGATTTGGGACTAACACAAATTTTATTTATGGGTTAAACCCCTTTCGTACACTTCCTTACGGTTTTCCAAATGATGATACCCCCACATTTACTTGTGTATTCTCACAAACAAAGACCCATATCAACTCGCCAATTTCCCCCTTCTTAATTTTTTCTTGGAACTAACCCAAAAATTTCACTAATTTCCCCTTTCCTAAATTCCAAAAAAACTCTAAGGGTTTTAATTTTTCCCCTTTTTTTTCCGAATTTTTTTTTTTTTTCCTTTGTGTGCTTTTCTCTTGATCACATTCTTTTTTTTTTTTTTCGTGATTCTTCCTTTTTTTTTTTAACAAAAATTGAATAGAAGGGACTACACTTCAATAGACAAATTAAAACTGTGAAATTGAATATGAACAAATTTTATGAACGTTGGAGGGTTTGGGTTTTGATGTTTCCCTCCTCAAAACGGGAAATGATTGTTAAAAAACCTGGCTTGATACCCAAAAATTTATACGAGATCCGGGTTTATTTGGGGGGTTTCCCAAAATGATACAAACCACGCCAACGGGGTGACGAAACCCAATTTCCCAAAACTTCGGAAAACGTTTCCCAAGATGCCAAACAACCCCCCCAAGGGGAAACCCGGACCCTTTGTCTAAAGCAGACAAGAAAACCCTTTGGGTTTTAAAATTTAAGACGCCCCAATCCGGATGAAAGGGCCAATTGATAAGTCGGGGATGAATTTCCATGAAAATAAAATCCCATAAGTTCTAGATTAAATTCTTTTAAAAAACCAAAAGAGGAATTCTCTCAAAAATGTTTTTTAAACTTTCACTATTGTTTCTTCTATATTTTAAAAAGTTTTTAAACCCTGGAAAAATTTATTTAGGGTTTACAATTCGTAACAATAAAGGCCCAAAACGACATCACTTCAATAATGCGTAAAAAAACAAAAAAAGCAAGAAGGGGCCCACGTGGGGGGGGTATACGGCCCCCCCCCCCCCCCCCCCCTGTATAAATTTTGGGGAAAAATTTTTGACAATAACCGACGTTACTTCTAGTCGGTATCTTTCTGTTTAAAATTTTTGGGCACCATTTCACGGCCGTGCCTTTGAACCGGGTATATAACCCTGTATGATTCTGTGTAACCTCCCCAAATCCCTAAGGCCCTGCCTTGTAAAGACCCCCTCTTTAACTGATCCATTTTTGACTTGTACAAGAGGGAAGGGCCCTTCCCCTGGTTGTTCCCCAAACCATTCTAGTTCTGATTGCTCCCTTTCCCTTTTCCCGGGTTCGGGGACATTCCTTTTTTTAACCCGTTTAAGTGCTTCCTTAAATCATTTCGGGTCGATTTTTTGTGATTGGGCCCCGGTGGCCCCTTTTAAGAGGATCCACTTCCATCTTCTGGCTTGGGTCCCCATCTGGATCCTTTAACTTATGATGTATGCATATACTTTTAGTTTAATCAACTCCTTAGACTCTCTCTTTGTACTTTTTGCTACCCCGACCTTTCCCTATCAACCTGAAACTATAATTTTTCTCACAATCTCCATAAACGTCAAAAAAGGGAAATACCATGATGTCTCCCTTTTTCCTACTAGTAATACCACACACACTACTGAGGAAAAATCCAACACCTATATGCCCATACATGTTTTCTCACATCTTCATTTATGGATTTTCACCTCCTTCCAATTCCCTAACACATAAGCTCACAAGAAAACTAACATCAATATAATCCCAACTCCCACCTCCATTTCATCTTATAGCCTACATTCTCAAGTTAAACTTCCATTTCCGCTTTCATGATACCACATAAAACCTATACATATCTATTTATAACCTGCACAAGACTCTAGGGTTCCCTTCTTTCCATTTCTTAGCCAAGTCTCCAACATATACATGTATATGGTTATCAACTGCATAACCATCAATAAAACCATTACACAACTCACACACATGGAAGGAAATGAAAAGAACCAAATGGCCCACTATGTTCTATTTAGACATATATCTATGTGTATCGTAGCTGGCAAGGAAGGAAACGAAATATGCTATAACCATTATACACTTACATATATATCTATGTTCACTTCGCAGCAAAAAGGAAGGAAGATTTTAATTTCAGCCAACAACCAAGGAAACATACAAATACATATGCAATCATCCCTAGCAACTAGCATGTCAACATATATATATACATGTTAATGCAATAGCCAAACGTCACACACACACACATTTGAACAAAGGAAAGAAAAAGATGCCCAGCCTTCCAACGAACACAACACGTACCGAGGATGTATATATATATATATACATGGCCATTTGCTTTAGTCAGCAAGAAAGTTTCCACACACACATGCACTAGGGAGGAATTTCAACTCACCTAGCTCAGTCACAACACCAAGACATATACATTTATATATACTTCCCTCTCGGCGAAATTTGGAGTTCGACCTCTTCATGCCTAACATTCCATGCATATATATATATATAATTTTACTAGCTAACGACATATAGAGGCATACATAACATGACCTAAATTTGAAACCGTTAATGCAATTAGAACATTATTCATAACAAACACTTGTAATACAATAATAATACACACAATACAACACGTCATGGAGTCTACTCACCTAAGTCTCATTTTCCTTTATTTTAGTCAAAGTAGTCTTCGAGTATTTCGGAGTTGAAATTTTCTTTACCTAAAAAATTAGGGAAAATACATCATTACATACTATTCATGGTCTAAATCACCTTATCTAATGTTTTTCTAGCTATTACAACTAGTTTTAGGCTAATACTAATTTTTACATCTATTTGATATTTGTACCTAGCTTTTAGAAACTAACTCCGTTTTGTGAAAAATTGGTCTAATTGAGTTACACTCACCTTGAGGAACACATTGGTAGTCTTGGATCATTGATTGGAGGTCGTATATGTGAGATATGAATTTTTTTGTTCAATTTTCCTTTTTTTTCGTTTCTCCCTATTTTTTCTTGTTAGCGTGGGACGTCTACCATCTGCTTCCTCACCTTTATCTCCTCACTTTTTCTCTTTTTCTTTTGTGGCCATAGGTCCTCTACGTCTCACCCATATATATATGTATTATATATATTATTAATTCATATTTTATTATGCTTAGGGTTTAGAAATTCCTAGTGTATCTTATGCGTGCGACAGTATTTGTAGACTTTGAAATTTTAGTATTTTATTACAAAACTTTATGTTTAAACTAATTTAACAATTTCAAGCATAAATATTACTGAACTTTTTATTTGATGATCGTACATCTAAAAATTTTAATTTATCTTACCATTTAAACCTAATATCATTTGCGATTTATTTTTCAAGGAATTTACTCTTCTAATTTAGGTTTTGCGATCAATATTCGAGTCTTTTAGTAATTTCCTTTTATTTATTCTAATGTTAAATGTTATGGGTTTTTGTGGGTTTTACACTCTTAATGCTAATTAAGGTTTTGTGATACTACAATAAATCAAAGTGTAGGACATTTGAATTCTTTAACCTTTTAGCTTGCTTAATCCCAACACCATTAGTCAATTTTCTCCTACATCTTTCACATTTCCATCTAGAGAATGTTGTTCTAGGCACTAAAATAGAAGTTTATTCCTAGTAAACAAAGGTTCTAACCTTTTTCTACTTTATTCATCTGAACATGGTTGTTATAAGATGCATTAGTTACAACAGTAAAATTTAAACTAAAACCTATACCAATTGCAAACTGAAAAAAAACAAGGAAAACATCAATACATTGAAAATAATAATGGTCGTACTCTTGGATGGCTCCTAAATCCTTGCATCTTCTTAAATGTGCTCCACTATGAACTACCAACTCTGGTTCCATCTTGATAATTCCTAGCTCCCCATTCACCTTTACAGTTCAGTTTAGGAAGTGAATGGTGAGACTGAAGTGTGGTGGCATAAAGTGCAATGGTAGTTGTGCATGGGAGAGTTGTGGTGATGTGTGTTTTAGTGGTGGTAGTGGTTTCCTCTTTAAGTGTTTTTGATGGATTTGAAAAGAGCTAAGATGGAATGGGAAAGAAGAGAGAGGAAGTTGGCGTAAGTGTGTAAGTGTGTGTGTGTTCTATGAGGATAAGAGGAAATGGAAGTTGAAGGATGAGAGAAAGGGTTTAAGTTTTCAACTAAGGGGGTATCGAGAGTGTGTTGTATTGTGTTTTTTACTCTTCCCTTTTAAATTTGGGTGAAGGAATAAAGAGATCCCTTGAACCTTTGATTGTGGAAAGTGCTGGGTTAAGCCACTTTCCTCGTTTGGTAAGTTCTCTCCCTATCTTGACAACTCACCTAGCTAACTGCCAGTCTAAGCTTTTTAATCACCCCCTCAAATTAAGGGTGGGGCCCTTTTGGGTAAAGTTTGACAAGTTGATAAGTATAAATTAATACTTGTATTTTTTGATGAATTCTATTTGATTGTGTATTTAAATTGATGTTATCTTGAAGAATTTTTGATACTAAAAGAGAAATAAATTTTAGTTTCAGGGATGAGGACCATATTCTGAGAGGAGATATCGACTTGGATTGAAATCGGAGAAGAATACACAAAAAAAATAGCTTTTTTCGAAGAAAAAAAAGGAAGTACACCGGGCGTGTATTTCTATAGCATTTGCCGTGTGTTTGGCTTGAAAAATCAACAAAAGCTTACACGGTTTTAAGTACACGGCCGTGTGTTATTAGCAGTGGGTTCTTTATTATTTCAGACACTATTGCAAGGCACGGCCGTGTATAACCGTGGGTTGGGACCGTGTATATGGAAAAGTTTGGCCGTTTCAGGAGATTTTTCGGTTTCCATATATATATCTCTTCGTTTTCCAGAAGGAGGGTGTTGAAGAGGGGAAGAAATCGAATAGGAAGTAAAAGGAGAGACACCTGAAGCAGAGAGAAAAAAAAAACGAGAAAAGAATGAAGAGGAGAAGACGGGGGAAGCTTACCAAAGGGAAAAGCAACATTAACGGATTCATCCTTATCTTCTGAAGTGTTATGCACAACGGGTTCTTCATCTTCATTGAGTTGTATCTTGAAAATCATGAGTGGCTAGTTTATTTCAAACTCGAACCTTACGAACTCTAATTGTCATGTAATATGGGATTGATTGCATTAGTTAATGAATAGTGGAATTCTCTGAATTTATTCATGTTGTTTATGTAGTGTTGCTAATTTGATGTATGGCCAGCATTGAGTTTGCATTGATTTCTTAGAAGTTGATTGGAAAATCTCTTGTTTGAATTGATCATGCATGAATAAAGGAATTTGTATGTAATCTAGGGATAGAGAACATAAATTTTTCGTATTAGATTGAATTAGACAATTCAACTAATTGTGGGTTCAAGAGTGTTAATGCAATTCTAATTGACTTTGATAAAAGAGGAATCTTTATCAATGCGATAGGATTAGGAGCTAATGAATCTAGGAAGAACATTGGCTTAGTGTTAGATACTCCGCGGTTCAGAGTTAACCAATATTCGTTATCTGATTTATAAAAAAGGGTAAAGTTACATGATAATTAGAGGCGTAGTAAGGGTAGGGTATGTTTTTAATTATCGGATCTAGTAATCAAGTTATTGTGTTATTTTTAATTGCTATAGGTTTTGTTAAGTGTTTTTAATTTTATTCTGAACCTCTCAAATTTGTGCAGTTAGATAGTCAGTTTAGAGTTATTATTGGTACTTGCTGATCCCTAAGGATACAATACCAAATATAGTTCTATACTATTACAATCGATAGGTGCACTTGCCTATTTGATCGTAACAGTGAGTCATAGAAAAGGGATTTTTTTTTAATTTGTGTGATTACGGTCATCACACAAGTCATTTTCTTTCCCTTCCCCATGTGGTTGGTGTAACACTCTCATTTCTCTTCACATTCATTTTTTTTTTATTTCTTAATTAAGTTAATTCTAAGTTTGTAGTTAGTGAACTTTAGGGTAGATTGGTTAGTTCAGGTTGGTTTGCAACAAGACTAAAAATTGGGAATGTTATTGGTTTTGTTTCATGTCAATTTATGGTGGTGTTAGAGTGGTAATTATTGATATTTTATGTTTGTTTATGCCAATTAATTACCGGATGTCATTAATTATACTTGGTTGTTTTACTTAGGCGCCTTGATTTGGATTTTCATTTATAATATTTTTAGCTAAAATTCAAGGATTACTTTTGGTTTTAATGATATCTTTAGGGTTCCCTCTTAATGTGTTAAGGTTTACTTCCCAATTTTTAGGTCTTAGGTTAAATTAGGGTTTTGATTGATCGTTGTTAGGATTTAAGCTCAATTAGGATTCTAACACTCAGTTTTAGAAGTCTCATTTAGGGTATTTAGTCAAACTAAGAAAATCTCTAAGATTAGGGATACGTTTTCTATTGACTCCTTGAATTATTTTTAAAATTATCTCTTGGTCATTGATGACTCATGAATTCTTGAGGTTTACATATACAGAAATGACGTTAATTGAAAAATTCAACTTAGTTTGATTAGCAGTACTATTGGTGTGACCCATAATAATTAACTAATTGATGCAACAAAGAAAATTATGAAGGATTGAATTTACTCTATAATATTACTTACTATTACTGACATTTGCATTTGGTACCTATTCCAAAATACTAAATGCAGGTGCTCAAACATTGACACAATCTATTATATTATTGATTCAGTTACGGAAGATTCATAAATTACTTTACATTTTTACCCATTCTAAAAGAGAAAATAGGAATAGAAACAGATTTTTTACATACCTCTTTTCGAAGTTCCAATTATAAAAATTTTACTATTCTACCATTCAAAATGTGAATCAATGCTTTCAAGAAAAATAAATAAAATAAATAAAAAAATAGAAAAAGAGAAATCCACGACGGTTTTTGTAGCATGACCATTGTTGGGCAGGGATTATTTTTTTATTATTTTTTTCAACAATTTACCAATTCAAAACCAAGATTTGCTAAATTAAGATGATATTTCCAAACACAGTTCATAAAAGGTTTAGATAAATTTTATTAAGTTTATTTAACGTGCAAAGCTATCTTACAATAAAGTTGCCTACGGTGGTTTAGTCGCACTTTTCTTTCCCCATCTATATAATCCATCATTTTATACTAACAAATTAAATATTTAAAAGTTTTTTGGGAATCATTACACTAAAAAAGTGTAAAACCCTTTTTTTGAAGAATCAAACCTTTGTGCATCACATCTGCGGCTTTTTTTCCCAAGGGAAAATAAAATTGAAAAAAAATTTTTTAAACATTGATAAAATTTGAGGCTGTCCAACAAATGGGGACATAAATTAACTGTCACGTTTTGCCAAAATCATTTTTGTTTTTTTTTTTTTTTTTTTTTAAAGGGTTTGTCACAAATGAATATTAATTCTGCATTAGAAAAAAAATAAAAATAAATGGAATTTATAATGGTAAAGAAACAAAAATTTAAAATTGAAATTAGTTTGATTAACACTAGTATTTGTAAAGATAGAAATTACTAAAAAAAAATGATAATTTTTTAAAAAAATTTGATATGAATGTGGAAACTTAATAATAGATTTTTGCAAAGTTTTTTAAAAAAATTTATAAGTAGAATTTGTATTTGACACGATCATAGAATCAAATTTAAATGAACGAGAAAAAAATGTGAAAAAACTAAATCCCTTAATTAAAAAAGAGTTTTCAAAACCCGGTCTTCTTTTTAATTCAAATATAATTGATTCCATTTATTGCCCAGCATAAAAATTAAAATTTAACACTTCCCCATCTCTACATAAATCAATCTAAACTTGGGCTTACGGGCCAATTTGTGAAAACTACAAAGCTAGGTTTTTTTTGACTTTTTTTTCTACCCCAAATAAATACCCCCAATAGTCCCCCCCAACTTGACCCCCTCTCTCAGCTCATCTCTTAAACACCCTAATTTTTTCCTCTTCGGGAAATTTAAACCAAAAAACTCCTTTAATCCCATTTAGTTTATACATAAAAAACGGGTTTCCCAAAAAAGCTTTAGGTCTTGCCTCCCCCCACAAACAAAAAACCCCAAACAAATCTATACCCCCCTAAATTTTTTATATCCCCACAAAACGTTCGAATCAAATTTTTCGAAAGTACTCCATAAGGCCTTTTCCCTATCCCCTAGTCCTAATGGAGTTTCCCTCTATCTTATGCATTCACTAGGCTAATCTACAGCCCAAAAAGTTTTTATATTTAAGACTTTTTGAAATTTAAATAAACAGTTAAAAAAATACATAAACCTATCCGGGGTTTTTCTCACTCCCTACCTTTCTTCAAGTTTATTTCTTTTAAAATTTTTAGGCTTAGGTTTTTTAAATTTAAACCATTCAAGCTCTAATACCAATTAAAAATTTTCATTCCTCAATGGTGCCAAAAAGAAATTAATTTGCCTATCATACACTAGACTAAAACTTGAAGGGAAAAACCCCCCTTTCTATTTTGATTTACCATAAAGGTGAAAAAGGCAACTTACATCCCAGTTACACCCCCAAAAAAGCTTTTTCATTTCCAAGCCCAATATAATTAAACATATTCACATCAATTTCATAACAATAAGTGGCTATGGTCCCATGAAATATGCATTAGGTAATACAATGACTAGAAAATGATAGCATTGAAATCAGTCTATGTATTTGTTATTAAAAAATACAGTTAAAGTATAATTTTAAACTTCTAATGAATATAAAAGTGATCTCACATGCTCTAGTCATACCCCTCACTTTTCCCATCCTTCCATACTAACCTTTGGCATACGTTTGCTATGCTACAACTAAGGACCCAAACAAAAGACATACAAAAGGGTGTAAGCTATAACTAGCATAGTGAAGTATTCCTAAGACTATACCATTAAGCAACAAATAAGGAAGTTAACCAAACAAGAATATCAGTGTAATATCATATAAAATTTAAATCGAAAAATTGTATATGTTATAGATTTAATGCCCCCCATTGGGCAAGGGTTAAGAAGTAACAAACTACTCGTTGACTCTATCCCAACCACCATGGCTAGCCTTATTGGCAAGTTATTAAAATTTTAATTTGTTAAATATGGTTAAAAAAAAAAGATTTGATCTTATATTTACACAATATGACGAATTGGGAGTGTGGACGTGAATACACAATCAGTCTCATCCACCCCTATGTAATGAATCCTGGACTAGACCTTAATTTGATGGTAGTAATTTCTCGGTACCAATGTACTTCCCAAAGGTCCCTGGAAGGTTTAAAGTGTGGAGATACACCTCTACACCATTTTTCCATTCATCATTTGATTTCAACGACCTTCTCTATGCAAGTTTTATGAATTTTGTGGTTCATTTTACTTAAGGTTAAGTTTAAATAAGTTTGATCATTTGGTGGCCAACCATTCATTCAAAACATTTGCTGTGCTTTTAGTTCTAATGCACCAATATATCAATCAGGTGATTTTAATCTATTAGAGTGTCTTTTCATAGAAAGCACATCAAATCAATCACTAGTGATTCGCAGAATCCCCTAAACAAATGAATTCTAATTCACTAATAGTTACACTACACTACAAATATAAAAAAAATTATAGTAGTAAAAATAAAATATACAGACTTTTGCATTTAGCACGTTTTTCCAAAATACTAATTGTAGGTGTGCAAACATTGATACGATTTGTTATGTTATTGATTCAATTATGGAAGATTCATAAATTACTTTACATTTTTAGCCATTCTAAAAGTGGAAAGATGTATAGAAACAAATTTTTTACATACTTCTTTTCAAAAATTTCCCAAATTTTGAAAATTTTACTATTCTAACATTCAAAATGTGATTTAGTGCTTTGAAAAAAAAATAAATGAAATAAAAGAAAGAAAATCCCACGATAGTATTTGAGGGATGACCATTGTTGGATAGGAATGATTTTGCCCTTGGTCAAATTACTTACAACAACAGCTACATTCGTCGATCAGATGGCCCCTTATAAAGTCTTATATGGGCAAAAATGTAGATCTCTATTGTATTAAGTGATAGAGCCATTTATACTCAATCTTTATAGTATAAATTTGTTAAATTATTATTGATTTATAGAAATCATAAGGAAATGGTACTTTAATTCTATCATCGTGATTTAAAACAGGTTAAATGGAGTCAAGGATGCTATTCAAGTATTTTAGAGAAGTCATCAACAACTTGGATCAAGATAAGGAATTACACCACCGGAGGAAGCACGGTTTGAGGCACGGCCAAGGTTCAAACCGTGTTACACACTGGACAAGAAGGCGGAAATGTGGACTTTGAACAGAGGAGAGAACACGGCTTAGGGCAAAGGCCGTGGTGGAAAGCCGTAGGAAACAACCGGTTGGGTAAGGAAGGCCAA